>DF359165.1:54407-73315 GCA_000787875.1 Solanum virginianum | reverse complement strand
TGTCTCCAACTAACATAAGAAGTTCCTTGGGGTTAGCAGGCTACTACCACCAAATTTTTGAGGGATTTTCTTTCTTATCTGCACTATTGACAAAGTTAACTCAGGAAAAGGTTAAGTTTCAGTGGTCCGACAAGTGTGAGAAAAGTTTCCAAGAATTAAAGACTAGAGTGACTATTGAACCAATTCAAACCTTGCCAGATGGAACATAAGATTTCATAATTTATTGTGATGCTTCGAGGGTTGGATTGGGATGTGTGTTGATGCAGAGGGGGAAGATGATTGCCTATGCTTCCAGGCAACTTAAGATTCATGAGCAGAACTATCCAACGCATGATCTTAAGTTGGCAGCAGTGGTGTTTACACTTAAGATCTGGTGCCACTACTTGTATGAAGTGCATATGGATATGTTCACCAACCACAAGAGCTTGCAGTATGTCTTCAATTAGAAAGAGCTCAACCTACCATAGAGGAGATGGTTGGAGTTGTCAAGGATTACACCATGAGCATTCTCTACCATCTCAAGTAAAGCTAACATTGTCTTCGATGCTCTTAGCAGGTTCTCAATGGGTAGCACAACCCATATCAAGGGAGGGAGGAAGGAGCTAGCCAAGGAAGTGCATCGATTGGCCCGATTGGGAGTTTAACTTGTGGAGAACAATGAAGGAGGAGTAAATATTCAGAATGGGTTTGATTCATCTTTGGTGGCAGAGGTGAAAGAAAAGCAACACCAAGATCCTGTCCTATTCTAATTGAAGGAGGTCGTCCATAAATAAAAAGTGATGGTTTTCTCCAAAGAGAGAGATGGGGTGTTGAGGTACCAAAGTAGATTGTGTGTCCCAGATGCTGATGTTATACAAGAGAGAATCATGGACGAAGCTCATAGCACTAGATACTCTATTCATCCTGGCTGTACCAAAATGTAGCATGACTTGAGAGATATCTATTGGTGGAGTTGAATGAAGTGGGATATTGCTAAATTTGTTTCTAAGTGCCCAAACTATCAGCAAGTGAAAACATAGCACCAACTGCCCTGTGAATTAGCTCAAAACTTTGAGATTTCAAAATAGAAGTGGGAGGTGATCAATATGGACTTCATTATTAGACTACCAAGGTCTCAAAAGCAGCATGATTTGATATGGGAGATTATGGATAGGATGACTAAATCGGCTCACTTTCTAGCAGGTAAGACAACTAACACTGTGGAGGAGTATACCAAGATGTACATCTAAGAGAATTTGAGGTTGCATGGGGTTCCCTTGTCCATCAAATCAGACAGATAAGCTCAATTGACCTCCTAATTTTGGAGAACGTTCCAGAAAGAATTGGGTATGAAAGTGAATTTGAGTACAACCTTCCATCCACAGATAGATGGCTAGGCAGAGCATATAATTCAGATGTTAGAAGATATGTTGAGGGCCAGCATCCTTGATTTCAAGGGAAATTGGGATGATGACCTACTATTGGTTGAATTTGCATATAATAATAGTTATCATGCAAGCATTCAGATGGCTCCCTGTGATGTTTTATATAGGAGGAGGTATAGATCACCAATTGGGTGGTATGAGGTTGCAGAAGTGGAGTTGATGGGGCCTGACCTTGTCCATCAAGCAATCGAGAAGTTTAAGATCATTAGAGAAAGATTGAAGACTACGCAAAGTTGCTAGAAATCCTACACCGATGTGAAGGATCTGGTTACCATTAGTTGAAAGTGAGGGAATGTGACATTCAAAAGACAGCCTTTAGGACTAGATATGGCCATTTTGAGTTCTTTGTCATATCCTTTGGGTTGACAAATGCACCTGCACCCTTTATGGATTTGATGAATAAAGTGTTCAAATATAGGTAAATTAAGTCCACACTATAATGGACCCTATCAAATTATAAAGAGGACCGGGAAGGTTGCCTATGAATTAGAGTTATCTTCCGAGCTAGATGGTATTCATCCGATGTTCCATGTATCAATATTAAAGAAATGCTTGGGAGATCCTAACTTGGTAATCCCAGTGGAGAGCATTGGAGTTAAGGACAATTTGATCTACAAAGAGTTTCTGGTCCAAATCTTTGATCATTTTATTTGCAAATTGTGAACAAAAAAGATAGCCTCAGTCAAAGTCTTGTGGAGGAATCAATTCGTTGAGGAGGCCATATGGGAAGCTGAGGAAGAGATGAGATAAAAATATCCGCACCTATTTGTGCCAATGAATGAGAATGTTGAAGGTAAATTTCCTTACTATTGACCAAATTGATAGTCTTTTCTTGTTGATTGTCTATTCTTGAGTTTGAATAGAAATTGTTGATAGTAACGGGGAGTCGAAAGATTGATTGATAGATGTAAGCATTGACATGAGTTTTGAGCCTATTCATTCCTTAATATCCACCCTTTCTCATCATTCGAGGATGAATGATGCTAAGGGGGAGATGATGTAATGTTTGATGAAATTACCAAAATACCCCTACAATGGAATCGTGCACATAATGTGTCTTCCCATGATCAAATAGAAAATTTGAGACCAGATTTGTGATCAGAACGAAAAATAGGTGGGAAAGTTGTCTCAACTCAATTTTAGAGCAACTTGATTAAAAATAAATTTTATTCCACTTGGTCATTTTGATGAGTAAATAGGGTCTAAAACCCCATTCTAAGTCCTTCTTCACAACACTTGAAAGTTAGGGCTTGAGAGAGAAGAAAGAAGGACATGAGATTGGAGAATTCAAGGAGAATTCTTGATGGATGATTTGAAGAGCTTTATCCTAATTATGTAAGGCTAAACTAAAAGGATGGGATTGTTCTCCCATGCGTCCCATAAATAGTCTTAGAAGAGAGTTGAAGGTTCTTGGGTCTACATGTATGAATCTTGATTATTTTCTTGCACAATTATGTTTCTTACATATATTTTCATATATTTATGATCATCATAAACTTGCTTTATTGAATTGGATATTTTCATGAGACATTGCATAAATCCTATGTGTTAACTTCTAAAAACATATATGAAAGAAGATAGGGATTGAGTATAGAGCCTTGAATTAAGAAAGTCGATTATGATTGTGATTGTGATGGAGACTCAAGGATTGAGTATAGCCCCTTGAGTCTCCATAAATGAACTCTAACGATTTGTCTTTCGATTATTCCCTAATGGTTGTTCTAAGCCTTGAGCTATTAATTGAGATGTTGATTGATGAGATGATTAGAGTCTCTATGAGACTAATTGAAATATTGTGCCTCTATGAGGCTGATTGAGATGATTGAATTGAGATAGTTTGGTTGGATGGATTGTTTTATGAGCATTGAGTCATGGGAGGAGTATCGAGCACCAAATGAGTAAGAGAAAAACCAACTCACACTAGACAAACTATGTAACTGAGCGTAGGTGATGATTAGGACCACCACATCATACTGTGTTGAGGTCGTCTCTGATTTGAAGTTCCTAAAATCAATAGAGGACTTATAGATCTGTGGTCTCTATTTGTACTTGTCCTTATGGTTTCAAATTGTTCTCTACCTGGTAAGTACAGAATGGCTGTTGCGACATCAGCATGATTGTTGTACAATCACTGGCTCATACGTGATTGTTTTCAGATAAGAGAAACTCCCAGAAAGTTTCCGCCTTGAGTACTCTGAGACGAGATGAGATGACATGACATGATATGACATGAGATATGTTGAGATGAGTCCTCCTGAGACGAGTCTAGTTTGATTAATGAGTTGATTGGTTGATAAGTAACATGTCTACTCTTTATTCCTGCTTTAGATAGACATTTGACATATTGATGGGTTTCTACACTGAGTTGATTGTTATTTCGATATTGTTCTACTTATTTTGGTTTCATTCAGCTATTTTACATACAATACTGATGCCACTCTGGTGCTGCATCATTTTATGATGTAGATACACAGGATAGAGATCATCAGTAGATGCTTGGTTGAGGATCTTTGGACGTTCAGTAGATTTGTGATCCTCCCCTACTTCGGAGGATTCATTTACTTTATTTCATTATGCTTTAGAGTTAAAGTAATTTAGCTTTTATTTTGATTGAGGTAGCCATAGGTTTGTCATTAGTAGCACCTAATAGTGATAGAGGCTTCATAGACTAGAGTTGGATGTTGATTATTATAGATTATAAGCTTGCTCTTTCTACTAGCCTTTGATTTGTTCTATTACTTTGAGACTAGATGATAGATGTGCCCAATTACATTTTGTGAACTTTCGCTGATTAGTAAAGTGATTGATTGAATGAATGTGATGAGATCAAGTGGTTTGATTGGGGACTAGAAATAGTCTTTGGGTGCTAGCCACTTCTTGGGTCCCCTCCCGGGGCATGACACAACATTTCTGTTTTATCATAAATGCAGTTAATGTATAGAGTCTCAAATGTAGAAAACACACAACTCTATAAAAAAGTAAAACACAAGCTACAACCTACCCACAACTGCTGATGAGATTACCAAAACCAGATATTTGAATGGCAGCATAGCTTAAATTCAAAGAGCTGAGTTTGGAGTGGACTGGCTGACACAGCCTCAAAAACCTCACTCAAGCCTTTGAGTTAATTATAGAAATGCAGCCTGAAAAAGCTTGAGATATGATTACGAACACTTCAGAAACACCTAAACTAATGTGAAGTCCTATTTTTGAACAGGACAAATTAAAAAAACATAACAATGTGAAGAAATTACCTATAATAACTAAGACTAAGAGCCCTATATTCTTAGGAATTAACTATTGACCAACAACCAAGAAAACAAACACTTGCAAACACAATTGAAAGTAACTACAAATCAAGGACTCTATGAATCAAAGAAAAGAAGACATTGATACCATTTCAAAAACATGAGAGAAGCCAAGGAACGACTATCTCAGTTCATTTATCCAGGTACATAACAATACATCGATATTTTCAAAAGAGAAATATGAGATGAACGGAAGTAAAATATTCTACTATAGAATAATCTGCATAATATTCTACAACTAAAGCTAATATTCTACATTAGATATCTTAATGTAGATCCTGCAAGTGCCACCATGCTTGAGAGCAGTTGGACTTCCTCCTCTTGAAATGCCCATCTTCTATCCAAGTACAATGCTGATAAGATTTTTCCATGACTGACTCAATAAAAGATTCTTCAGATAAACATAAGAGATTTCTATGGTTGATAGTGAATGGTTACATATAGCTTAAGATTGTTTGATATGCCTTACCTCAACTTCAACATATGGCTGAGAGAGTTGGACGATTTATTTGGGATGATCATAATTTTGAAGGAAATTCTCATCTCAAAAAGATTATTCCAATTAAACTGGAGGTGATGCACATAAGTTTTACAAATTTGAAAGCTTCAACTTCAGTAAAAGTTGGACGTTTTTTTAAGTATCTCCTAGAAATCTCTTCGGACATTCTAACAGAATATCTGAATTTATCTACAAGAGCACATGGCAAAGGTTACTACCATCAATACCATAGTGGCTCGAATGATAGAGTTCCTAGTTCATAGAAACCATGTAAACCATTAGAATACAACTTAATTCATGCTTAAATCATCATTTAATAATGACCCATATCAAAATTCCATCAATTTGAAGATAAAACATGAAAATAATACTTGGATCATACTTAAAGTTCATGAAATGGATTTTAGGCACGAATGTTGAATTGAAACCTAAGGATAAATCCATACATACCTTGCTTAAATAAAGAAGTTAAAGATGATTTTATCTTGACGTTGAAACCCAAATTGCATTCTAGATTGAATCCTTGGGGATGAGACTTGGAGAGTGTTTTTAGGAGTTTGATTGTACAAACTAAGTGTTAGGCTTGAATGAAGTGTTAGGAATAGTATATGGACTGATTTAGGGATTAAAGGAATGCACAAAAGTCTCAAAAATCCTTGGTATTATGACAAAAAACCAAAAATCCCTTAACGAAAATGAGTAAGAAAAATAAACTAGGCACCTTCACAAAGGGTTTCACGGTTTGTGAACTTCTTCACTAGTAGTAAATCCTCTCGTAGAAGTGACCTAGTTACAAAATAGGGATGGCTAGTAGTGAGGTGCCCTTTCATGGACCACAACATCATTTGTGGTGAGGTCTATGAGTTGTGGTATGTGCCCGTGATGGCACTTCTCACTTGGTAGTGAAGTCCTAGGCCAAGGCTCATCCCATGAGCCACTTTCATGCCAATGGAGAAGTCCATGAGTCATGAAGTGCTACGTGGAGGGCCACTTGGGTTAATAAGTTGTTAGGACCCAAGCCTAAGGCCTAGATATAATACGACGAATGGGAACCCGAAGGGACCCAAACAAGCCTCTTAGCATGTCAATGACACATCCTTGGTCGCAGAAGCAAAGTAGACAATAACAAGAGATATATATAAAATGGGAAGTGGGGCTAAGTGAAGTCTTTGAATATAAATCAAGCATTAAATTCAAGCTCATAGCATAATAGCATCATAGTATGCAACATATACCTCTAAACTTGGAATGAAGCGTTGGCCAAGATACTCTCCGGGCTCAGCCTCATAATGTGAAATGTTTAACATAAAGAAGTATTAGAAATAGCAAGAGAAAGTAGATAGTCTCTCCAAACTTGAGGACTTACCAAGCTTATCTTCGAATAATCTCACTAGCCACATGGAGAATGATCAAAAGGAGCTCTGGTCCATACATGGTGATATCATGTAGGCATAAAGTATGTGTTAGTAGTTTGAATGTATTAAGTATGTAGGATGCAATGCAACAAGACATAAGCCAATATAGTTAAAATGCATAGTAATAGGCAATATATAAGCATAATCTCAATATGAAATGCATGATCAATGATTGAAGTAAAATATGTTTATAAATCATTCAACTTGTATAGAACATGATACATACGTGGGAAGAGACCTTAACTGACAAACAATAAGAGCAAGCGAGCTACAACTTGAATCATGATGATTACCCCTCATTCGTAAAGAGGTAGTCTACTTGCCAAGGTAATCCATACTTCACCTTATGGGAGCATGTCACATTTCAGAGAAGGAGAGAAGTGACCCCCCTTATAGAAACTTGTCCCATTTTGAGTTGGATTTCATGATAAAGGGCAGTAAATGGATCTACTAGTATAGCAAAGGTATAACATAATCTTATGTTGGCACATAGTTTGAGGAAAAGAGTATGGACCCTTGAAGATAGTCCACCACTACATCATGACTCTCCCACTTAAGGATGAGTTTATGTAGGAATTGGAATTTCACCCTACGGGTTCAATAATCAATAGAAACATAGTATGCATGCTGCATCTTCAGTCTTAAAAGTTGGTTAAACTTGAGGGCATACTCCCTAACACTCATAGAACCTTATCTTAAATTGATAAATTCCACCAAATTAGCATCCCTAAGATCAAGAGGGAAGAACTGATTAAGAAAGGCCGTCTTGAACTCTTCTCATAGAACTATATTGTTGACTCTCTTTTCCTCCTTCCATTGGTTGTACCATATTTGTGCTACCCCTTTGAGTTGGTACACCGCCAACTCCGCCTTATCCTCCAACGTTACACCCATGATAGCTAAGATCTTGTAAAACTCATCAATGAACTCTTGAGGGTCCTCTCCCACCTTTGAGCCATGAAATTCTGGGGGATTCATCCTCATGAAATCTCTCACTCGAGATACTGATGTAGGAGCTTGAGGCATAAAGATAGTCGGTGTATTGGTCAAGCCAAAAGATATCACAACAAACTCATAATGCTCATACCTAGTTCAGAAGGCCATCTTGGGAATATCACATCCCCTCACCTTCACTTGATGATACCCGGAACGAAGATCAATCTTTGAGAAATGGCTAGCCCCTTGGAATTGGTCAAACAAGTCATCAATTCTTGAAAGAGGATACCTATTATTGATAGTGACCCTATTAATTTGTTGATAGTCAATACACATTCTAAGGGACCCATTCTTCTTCTTCACAAAGAACACTAAAGCACCCTAAGGTGATTAGTTAGGCCTAGTGAAACCTTTCTCCAATAAATCCCTCAACTGCTCCTTCAACTCCTTTATCTCCATTGGGCCATATGGTAAAGGGGAATAGAGATGGGTTGAATATCAAGAAGGAGGTCTATACCAAAATTTATTTCCCTTACAGGAGGAATACTGGGAAGGTCATTTGGAAAGACATCAAGAAATGTATTTACAACCGGAACCGACTCTATGGGAAGGACTTTAGACTCCACATCCCTAACCTTTGCAAAATGATAAAGATACCCCTTAGAGATCAACATACGAGCTTTAATGCAAGAGATAAACCAACCCTTGACCATCACATCATGACTCTCCCACTCAAGGACAGGTTCATCTAGGAATTGAAATTTGACCCTACGGGTTCTACAATCAATAGACGCATATTATGTATGCTAGATCTTGATAATATCATAGATAATTTCATGAATTCATAACATACTTGATAGCCATTATTCATCATGATGTCACTTGACTTGTAAAACATGTAAATAACTTGAGGATTCTTGACTTGACATTTTATCAAACACTTGGTGGGTGTGTAATGATTGTTCAAAATCGTGCAATTTAAGAGTGAAATTATATGAGAAAACTCAATACAAATCAACCCACTAACATATTGTAAAACCCTCATGTAGGGTACCTTGAAATATCAACCGGTGGAGGTAGCAACGATAGAGGACATCCACAAAGTTTGCGAGGAGGAAACTAGAGAGGCCATGGAGGACAAGTTAATGATAATACAGGTAGGAGAGTAGTGCAACAATGCAAAGAGGTTTTCCCCAGGATGATTAGGCTTAGTTTTATGCATTTCCAAGAAGGACATAGGCTAAGACATCTGATGCAGTGATTATATGTACTATTCTTATCTGCAATCAAATGACTAGTACTTTGTTTGACTAGGCTCTAATTATTCTTATTGGTCACTAAAATTTTCCATGTGATTTATGATATACTTGATATCCCCATACATGTTTCAAACTCAGTTGGACAGTCTATTGTAGTCACCCATGTCTATTTTACTTGTTCTATCCTTTTTTTAATTTCCAAATTTGGGTTGATTTGGTAGTTCTTCACATGACTGATTTTAATGTGATCTTAGATATGACTTGGTTATTCCCCTATCATGTAATGTTTTATCATAATGTCAAAATTGTGAATCCTAAGCCAACTAAGGGGTATACAAGCCTAAGCCAACTAAGGTCATATTTTACCTCTAAGAAACTAGTGGGATAGGGTTGTTTGTCTTATTTTTCTCAGATTTAGGATTTTGATTCTGAGTCTCCCTCTTTGAGTTTAAGGAAGTATTTTCTACATAGTTATGTAGTATGCCGATGCATAATTAGATAGATTTCTAGATTAATTTAGTGTCGAGCAAGCTACAGGAAATTAGGTCATTAATAGTTTAAATCGGGTCGCTAAATGTCAATAACAACCAGCACAAATATGTTCCACGCTAGTTGTTAAAAGTCCTGACATTAAAAGTTAATGACCAGATTCCAGTTTGGTCGTTAAAAGTACATTTAACAACCAGATATATTTCGGCCACTATTTGTCCTCTTTAGCAACCGGATTTGCCTTCTATACAAGTACTTTTAATGACCAAAATTTGTTTCCTTATTATGAATTAATTTCAACATCAATACTATTCACGGCCAAATTTCCCTTCATTAATGACCATTTCAATATTTTTTGATAAGCTGATTATCGAATAGTTTCAAAGACACTATTTTAATTTGTTATTATACACATATTTCTTCTAGTGAATAATATTAATTATTTAATGTACAAAAACTATCCAAAACAGATTAAATAATTAAATTTATCATACAAAATATCTATGTTAATACAACAAAATAATTAAAGAAAGATATATCATATTCAAGTGGCATGAAATATCTTTATTAATACCTAAAAAAAGAAAAATGCAATATTTGTGCATGTGTATATATATATATATATATATATATATATATATATATATATATATATTTTAAACTTCTCACGACACATTCATAACCATTAATAGGACTCTAATTGATACGGTGTATTAGACTCTAAGGATTTGTCAACCAAGTGCTCTGAAAGTTTGTCACGACACAAGCCTAAGGCCTAGACGTGACACGGCAAATGGGAACCTAAAGGGACCCCAAACAAGGCTCTTAGCATATGAATCACACATCCTTTGTCACGGAAGAAAAATAACAACAAGAAGAGATATAATAAAGTGGGAGCGGGACTAAGAGAAGTTTTTGATAATCATAAAAGTATAAAGGAGTCAAACTCATAACATAAGTACATTATAATATTCCAACAACAACCTCTAACATGGAATGGAGCGGGGGCCAAGACACTTTCCGGCTAACGCTCATAGTGACAAGTGTTCAACATAAAGAAGTCTCAACATAGCAAGAGTAACATAGATAGTGTCCTCGGACTTGAGGACTCCCCAGAGCTTATCTCGGGAGGATCGTGGTTGAATATCAAGAAGGAGGTCTATACCAAAATTTATTTCCCTTACCCCAGAGCTTATCTCGGGAGGATCGTACTAGCCACATGGAAGAGGATGATCAAAAGGTGCTCCAGTCTCTACATGGTAATATCATGTAGGCATAGTGTATGCATTAGTATGTTTGAATGTACTATGTATGTAGGATGCAGTGCAACAAGACATAAGCTAATATAGTTAAAATGCATAATAATAAGCAATAGATAAGTGAAATCTAAATATGGCATCCATGGTCAATACTTGAAGTAAAACATGCTTGTAAATCATGCAACTTGCATATAACATAATACATGTGTTGGAAGAGACCCTAACCAACAAAGGTAAGACCAAGCGAGCAACAACATGAAATCCCAATGATTACCCCTAATCGATAAAGAGGTGGTCTACTTGGCAAGGTAAACCATACTTCACCTTACGGGATCCCATCCCATTTCGTATGAAGTAATCCTTCTTATGGGAATCCATCCCATTTTGAAAAGAATTTCATGATAAGTGCACAAAATGGATCCAGTAGTATAGCAAGGGTAAAACGTAATCCTATGTTGGCACATAACATGAGGAAAAGAGTATGGACCTTTGAAGATAGTCCACACTGAAATCCAATTGATCAGTGCTATGTCTAATCCGACGGAATACTTGAAATAATCATACTTTAATC
Source organism: Solanum virginianum (assembly GCA_000787875.1). Lineage (NCBI taxonomy): Eukaryota > Viridiplantae > Streptophyta > Magnoliopsida > Solanales > Solanaceae > Solanum > Solanum virginianum. The sequence goes on along the minus strand of DF359165.1, from coordinate 62,155 downwards.
ATAACATGAATAGATTGTAAGAACATGACTTGAGTAGCTCATAAACATGCTTGACCTCTAATAGTGAGTAATCATACTTTAATCATAACATGAATAGATTGTAAGAACATGACTTGACTAACTCATAAACATGGTTGACCTCTAGTAGTGGTCTTAACTTGAAAGGATACATTATAATCCTACATGAACCCTTGCTTTAACATGAATGACTCACAAGAGGTAAAAATCTTGAAATAGGGCTTAACTTGATAATTGTAACACCATAGATACTTTTCATGAATTCAATACATACTTAAGAGCCCTTAATCATCATATAGTCACTTGACTCGTAAATCATAAAATAGATCATCAATAACTTGAGAATTCTTGACTTGATATTTTATCAAACACTTGGTGAGTTCATGATACTAGTTCAAAATCATGTAATTCGAGAGTGAAATAAGATGAGAAAACTTAATGTAAATCAACCCACCAACATGTAGTAAAACCCTCGTGTAAGGTACCTTAAAATTCATCATCAAAACTCATAATAGGTCACAGTTTCATAGCTCAAAATATGCATAGTTTCAGTAGACAAAATCAATTCATGGTATAAGCTTGAAATTGATAGTCATGCATAGTCAATCAATATTTCATGAAATCCTAATATGATTTATGCTCATAATACATAATAAGAGATACCCATAGATTATACAGCTTGAAAATATGCAATTTTCATAAATAGGAAGATTGGGCTCCATGGGTGAAAAAACCCAATAGATGAAACCCACATACCTCAAACTTAGGCATCCCTGAGATGCACTTGAAGAGAACTTAGAGCTTGAAGTGAATCCTTGATTTCAAAAGTTAAGCTTGAAATCCTTGAATTTGGCATGAGATATTTGGTTAAGTCTTGGAGAGGTTTTTGTGAGGGTTTTGAGTGACATTGAGTTGAAAAATGGATAAGCATGGGTGTTTTCACGCATAAGTGGGCAAAGGGCTATGATCCCAATGGCCTTGTCTGACACAAAAAAATTAAAGAAAATTATAGTCCACGTCTAGTCCATGACGCGAACCCAAAGCGAAGACAAAATTATACTGCTCTATGCCCATAGCACATCGTGGCCAGGGCGCGGATGCACTCTGGAATTATGGGTCCTCTAAAATCTTGGTTACAGCCATTTCCACTCAATATTTCCCTTTGATCGAGAATATGAAGTCGGATTTTTGATATCACGCACAAATTTTTAGATATATGAAAATTATAAGTATGGGCATTTCCGAAGCACAATTTGGGGCGTTTCAAAACCCCTATTGAACTTCAACTTGCACTTTTCCTCCTTGAATGATATATTCTTATATTCAAATCCTTTCAATGAAAAGGAAAAGAAGAAGTTTATCTTAATTTAGTAACAAATATGGAACTATAAAAGAAGAAACATAAAACCACAAGAAATCTATATACCAAAGAGGATGTAAAAACTTGATTCCCAAGTGAATCTAAGATTGTCTAGTGGACTCCTTTCATGCTAAAAACTAGATTGTGCAAACAAGAGTTCATGACTTTAGAAATATCGTACTGTTTGTTCACAAAGCTAGCACTATTTTTGGAATATTAGCAATCTTAAGTGCGTTGCACTACCATATGTTCTTTTGCGAAGCAAACTGCAATCCCATAGATCCTAATAATTTTGATCAAGCTACAGTATGATCCAATTCTTTTCTCTTGTTATATATATATTTCATCTAAATATCATGTATCTTGTTTAAATCGATTTTCTAGGTTTTTTATTTATCTACAATAGTGGTAACTGGCTATGTTTATCTCTCTATTTTGTCTATCCTCTCACTGCCTACACTTCTATTAGGTTTAGTCATGATTTCTTTACCTTTTGTTAAAAAACAATTGATTCTCCACTTTGCCATGTTTTGCATACCTGATATAAAAATGATCTTAGAGCCTATCTAAATGTTTATCCAAAAATGTGATATTTTTTATGCCATTGAGCTCTAAGATCAGAGGTTCTTCAAAAACTTTAGTAATGTTGTGGTGTATGCCTTTCCGGTGTATTTAAGTTTATCACGACAAAATAAACATGTAGGTTGCTTATTAATAAGGCACTATTTTGTTTTTCAAAATTGATGAGTTAACGTGGTCCTAGCCTAATATAGTATCTGGTCCCTCGAAGTACAGTGAGCTAAAATCTTGAAGAAGTAAATGGCAGAAGACAAATGCACAAGGATTTTTATGTGGAAAAACTCTTCCTCAAGGGAGGAACAACTACAACCTATCACCATAGTATTTACCCAGCCAAATCCACTAAAGAGAAAAGTAAAGAAATACAATGCACCCATTACCTCTCTACTTTCCCTTACAAAATAGCTTGTACAGCAAGCACAAGCAATGAGCACCCACAAAACCTATTCTAGTCTAAACCTACAACCCTATGCAGTTAGACCAAGATACAACCAAGCCTTTAGACTGATATACTTTCTACAAGGCATACCCAGCTCAAAACAAACACAAATAAATATGGATCACATATCTTTATAACTTAGGTGTGATCTTACACTTTAGAATATAAAACAACCAACAACTATAGAACTGTTGAACTAATCTATCAGGTCCCTCATCTGGAGTTGTTGTATCTTCATGCATAAGAAGCCAAGGAAGAGCTTTTCAACATAAGAATATTCAATCTTAGGATTGCTTGAAACACTTATATTTATTCCTTGGACAAGCTCCTTTTATACTGTTGGGGATATACTTCACGGACCACTAGTCCTTTAGTACAAATTTGATAGACATCTCACTACCCACAACAGCTTTACAGGCTGTTTTCCACAACTCGCTTCAGCAAAATAGCCTGATGATCTACCTGGCCCTTGACTTAGTTTTTTAATCATCAAAAAAATAGAACACACTGTAGTTCATGTACTTAACAATTTCCCCTTTTTTATGATTGCAAACTATGCCATATTAAACATTCCCCTTGAAGATATGATCACATATATGGTGTCGCTGCTAGGATGATGACGACAAACTATGCTCTAATACCAATTTCCCCCTTTTTGATGATGGCAAACTATGCCACATTGAACTTGTTCCCCCTGAGCATATACTCCCCCAATATTCCCCCTGAATATATGATCCCATGCCTTCCCCTTTTTGCATCATTAAAAGGAAAACAGTAAACTAAGAGAAGATCACAATAAAAAAATACCAGGTACTTGATGAAGCATATTAAATCAAAAACATAGAAAATAGAGAACATGAATTAGATAGAGTCACAAATGAACATTTATCATTCCAGTAGTATTCCATCTATATAATCACACAAAAATATTTACTGCCCAGGATCAGGCCAAGACCATTCAAAAAAAAATGTCAAACAGGAAGGAATAGAGACATAGAAAATAAGGGGGTGTACATAGGTAGGGAATCCTAGGAACTAATGGACTTGGAGGCAAGAGATAGGATTAGTTTGGACATGGTTACATTATGGTTCCTGTGTGCCTCAAAAACCTACTGGATCAGTGACTTCACCTCTTTGGTTATTAGACATTTACTTCCCTTAGCTCGATTACCTCAGAAGAGTCAGGTCCTCTTCTAGATCCTTTAGCCAACTGAGCATTCAGCATAATTAGTTCAACATTTTTCTTGGCCAATTTTATAGTCAGGTCCTTCACTTGAGCCTTTAAGGTTTCATTTTGATCTATCATCTCAAACATAGAAGACTTTTTGGTTTCGGCCTTCATCTTACCAAGCTCACACTCTGATAGACTGGTAAAGGACAATGATTGCTTTATGGTCCCCATAACACCCCTATTTAGTTCCACCTCATAATACTCAAATACACGATTAAGTAACTATATGCTAGACCATAATTCCCTTCTTCCATATTGTACACCTTGGTTATGTGCTCCATTATTATTGCTGGTAGATTTAATTCTACCAGTGTGGTCAACTTTTCCATTAGATATAGGTCAACCATGGTTGTGATGGTCCTCTTCTCTGTACGAGGAAGTAACACTTTATTGACAAATTCAAAATAAAGTGGATATTGACCCTTCAAAAGCTTCTTAGAGATAGCTGAGGAGGTCAGGTTCCTCAGTTTGCCAGCTTGCTCTAAGATGTACTTTGAAGGGAATTTGTCAACTACAGTTTTAATCCCCTCAGTTCTCACCTACAAGATTTCTCCTAGCAACCCTTCCTCTACACTAAATCAAAAGTCCCTAATATTGGTTAAAAATCTGACATCTATTTGTATTTCAAGGTTGAGGTAAAATTCCCTAACCTCCCACTCATGTATGAATGGAACAGGCTATTTGAACAAGTGACCCCAACCCTGAATATCTACAGCGCCTACCAACTCACACATACCTGGGCTATTATTAGCCATAGGCTCAAATACTGTCCCATTCAACACCTTCTGCTCTTGAAGTAAATTGATTTTCAGGTCCCTGGTAAGAAGTTTTTCTGTTTTTCTCTTCTTCACTTGTGAACCTAGTCCCCTAGTTGAAACAAGTTCACTCCCTTTACCTTTGACAACTTTCTTCTTCTGAGTCTTTGAATTTTTAACCTTTGCAGGTTCCTAACTTCCATCACCTCCTTCTTCCTTTGAGTTTTTCTTGTTAATCTCATTTTCTTTTCCCACATCGACAACCTGATCCTCAGGTATGTCCTCTTTAACAAAAGTGGTTCATTTTTCCCTTACTTGTAAATATATTTCTTTTTACTTGCCTTCATGGCATCACCTAATAACTTCTTTTATGTCCCCATGGTAGTATAACTTCTTACAACTGTAATACTTCCCTCACTCATCTTTTCTTTCCCTTTGTCCATTCTAACCTAGTCCCTAGTATGGGCAGGAGCACAAGGGACTATAGGCTTTTTCACCCTCCATGACAGTGGTCTATTGTTCTTCTCATCATTTTCATCTTCTTTCTTTTCTTCTTCATTAGCAACATTGACTGGCCAAACTTTACTCATAAGAATTTGATCATAAATTGGCTTACCCAAAGCCAAAGTGAGATCAGATTAAGTTGGTTCCTCTCTAACACTTTGGTCTCCATCCTTCAGTTCTAACAGGTTTCTGTAACCTATTCAGGTCCCTCAGCAAGAATGTTGGAATCTATCCCCTTGTCTTCTAGAATGTCTCCCTTAAAATGCTTCTCGGAGAGGGAGGAAGAAGTATTCCCTAGGGAAGATGTGTTCCCTTCTTCCTCAGTAGTACTGAGAGAGGGTTCGATAGGGGTTTTTTTTGGCAAGGCATTGGAGGGTTCAAACTCCGATAGTGCAAAAATAAAAGAAAGGGAAGTAGTTGGTATGGAAAGGGAAGGTTTTTGAATTAGAGGGTGCAAGTTCTCTGGTCCTGTTAGTATATAAACAGGGGTTAGGGGAGGAATGTTGATATTAGGTAAGTAACTAGTATGATGTTCAACACTCAGTCATGAAGGAGAGTTCTCGTGACTTCCTAACACGGTGATAATGGTGTTTAACATAAGGAAGATGACAGAACAAGGAAGATGAGAGAAAGAAGAACTTGAAAATTTTTGATAAGATGAGGAACAAAAAGGCAGATGATGATTATTTAAAATAAGAAAGAAAATAAGCATCCAGTCCCTAATTAGTTGCGACTCTTTTGGGACTGGAACAAAGTGACATCAGTTCAGGAAAAACCTGAATCGACATGATAGGTCCTGAGTATCCACATTAATGAAGTGAGAGATTATGAACAGAGTAGTAACGTGGTAGTGAGTCAGGTCCCTTAGTGATTCTTTTCTAGTCCTGATCTTCATGTCCTATGAGAATGTCAATTTGCTAACCTATAAAGTACAAGATGGCATTTAGGTGATTGTGAACAGTTTCTCAGATACCTGTTTAGACCTTTTTAGCCATGAATATAGGAGAAAATCATAATCATTTTGATTCTTCATGCATTTGTTTGATCAACCCCAGCTTCAGCCTATTTCTTTCAAACTGGTTCCTGCATAGTGGCTTAGTGAAGATATCAGTAATTTAATCCTCTATACTACAAAACTTCATGCAAATGCTTCCTTTCTCCACCTGGTCTCTAAGAAATTGATGTCTAACATCAATATGCTTTCCTCTTTTATGATGGACTAGATTTTTGGCCATGTTTAAAGCACTTGTGTTATAGCACATAAGAGCAATAGTGTCTGTTAATACTCCAAAATCTTCCAGTTGTTGCTTGATCGATAGCAGTCATGAACAACAAGCAGCAGCAGCTACATACTCAGCCTCCGCAATAGATAATGCCACTGAATTTTCCTTCTTGGTCCCCCATGAGATCAGTGAAGATCCAAGGAAATGTGTCATGCCAGAGGTGCTTTTTCTATAAACTAGGTGCCCTGTAAAGTCAGCATCTGCATAACTAACTAGGTCAAAATAGTCACCAGCAAAATAGTACAGAGCCAGGGACTCAGATCTTTTGAGATATCTGAGAATTCTTTTAGCAGCCTTCAACTGTGATTCCTTAGGACAAGATTAGAATATAGCACACATGCCTACACTGAAGACTATATCAGGTCCACTTGTAGTCAAGTATAGCATTGACCCAATGACAAGGCCGGCTTTAGCATAAAGCCACTGAAGAAAAGGCTTTAGGCCTCCAATTTTATAAGGCCCCAATTTTTAACAATTATAGGTTTATAGCATGTCAATTTTTTTAATAGAATATTGAATACATTTAATGTTTCCTCCATCCCATATTAATGTTGCTTTAGCTCTAAAAAGTTATTTAGGAATTTAAGACTAAAGTTAACAATTATTTTCAATTATACCATTAACAATAAAGAAGATTTATTTTTAATACTGTTCAATCCTTAAAAAATAAAAAAAATAAATAAGAATAACTTAATAAACTATATCCTATATTTGTTGTGTTGCTTAGTGGAGGTGATGGGCAACGGAAGTAGAAACATAAGAAATAGTTCATTTTGATAAAAAGATTTTATTATTTTCTAAATGCATATATTGCTTATAAAGTTCCTATAACAATTATCTCGATTGAAAAAACCTTTTTAAAATTAAAATTGATAAAATTATACTTAAGAACAACAACATCTCAAGATAAATTAAATGAATTAGATGTATTATTAATTGAAAAGTAATTACTCGGAGAAAATGATTATAACATAAATTTATTTAAAATTTTAAATCTCAAAAAGCTATAAAAATAAATTTTATATTAAAAAATATATTCAAAATGGCTCTGAGGCTACTTCTGATGATGAAGGATCAGATTTGGATGAAGATCAGATTCCTTTTCTATCAAAAAATTTCAAGAAGTTCCTCACGAAGTGGAAAGGAAGAGACAGGCGAGAAACAGGTAGTCGGAAGTGGTCAAAACACTCAAAAAGTAAGAAATGGTCTGATGACAAGAATCAATCATATCAAATAGTGTCCACCATTAGAAATTGAGTGGAAAAAGGAAAGAGTTGAGAAAGAAATGAAAGAAAAAGCTACTAAGCAAAAGGAGAAAGAGGAGTATGTTATGATGGCTACCTGGGGATCTGGAATGGAGGAGTCAAATACTGAAGATGTAGATGAAAATGCTTTCATGGCTACTGAGATTCAAATCTTGAGTAGGATGACAAGTCTGAGGTAAGTATTCTTGAATTAAAAGAAAAGCTACACCTTTTTTCAAAAAGAAAGCTGATCTTGCTAATGAATGGGTTGATTGACGATTTTCAAGAAATAGCTAATGTAAAAGATCAGCTAAGCAAAGACTTTTCAGATCAAA
>DF359165.1:15039-54370 GCA_000787875.1 Solanum virginianum | reverse complement strand
TCAGATCAAAAGTTTGACTGTCTTGAGGTCAAAACCTGTCTGAAAGAAGCAAATGAAGAGAATTCCAAGTTGAAGAAACAGGTTGAAAATCTTAATGCCCTTGTGTTAAACTTAAAGTCTGAGATACTGAAGTTAATAGTGGTTGAAAAGGGTAAGAGTAAAATGAGTGATAAACATCAGAAAGTTGAAACTAAATGAAAAGAATATAAAATTGAGGTTTTTAGTGAAAAAGAAAAGGTCAAAAAGTTGACTCAGGAAATTTCCATTCTAAAATTAGATTTAGAAAGGGCAAATAGGTGGAATTAGTCATCTAAATAGTGAATCATCTAGGAAATAGGAGTCATAATAAAAAAGCTAGAATATGATTCTATCAGGAGAATGTCACCACAACTGATCTGTGCTACGTCTGTTGTAAAGTTGGTCATCTTACTACTAAGTGTCCAATTGCAAATAATGTCAGGAATAGAAACACTAATTAGGTGTACAAAAAGTGGAAAAAGAATGATAAAAGGAATAAGTCAAGGAACATATTACCTTGTTAGGAAAAAAGAGATCTCATTCATCCTTTTTACAACAGGAAAGGACCCAACCTAGTCTGAGTTCCTAAAACTAAACCCTAATTTGTTTTGCTAGTTGTAGTGAAAGGAAGCAAGAGCTGGTACATGGACAACGCTTTCTCAAGGCATATGACTAGAGGTAAACACAAATTCCTTTCACTTGCACCTATAAAGGGGGAAAGATTGCCTTCGGAGATGGAAGAAAAGGTATTGTTGTTGGAGTTGAGAGGATTGGAAGAAATTAATCAAGGAATTTGGAAGGAGTCTGCCATGGGGATGAATTGAAGCACAACCTGCTGAGCATACCTTAGTTGTGTGATAAAAGTAACAAGGTAACATTTACCTTCTATAGGTTACAGGGTAAAAAAGTTGGACACAAAGGAGATAGTCCTTCTAGCCTTAAGGCATAAGAATGTATACAAGGATGACATTATGGTAATGCCAAGAACAAATTTGAAATGCTTGAGTGATATTGCTAATGATCCTTTACTTTGGTCAAAATACTTGGACATGCAAGTCTGAAGCAATTAAACCCTATAGTGTCAAAGGACATGGTTATAGGATTGCGTAAAATCAAGTTCAAAGACAACAAGTATGAAGTGCATGTGTAAAGGGGAAGCAAGTAAGATCATCTTTCAAGTCAAAGAACCTGGTAAGTACAACCAAGTTCTTGGAACTGATTCACATTGATCTATGTAGACTAATGAGGGGAAGAAGCAGAGGAGGTAAAAGGTATATGTTTGTCATTGTGGATGATTACTCAAGGTTTACTTGGACACTGTTTTTAGCTTCTAAAGAAGAGTCTTTTGATTTTTTTTCTATTTTCATCAAGGAAATGGAAAAGAAGTTGGAGACTTCCTTTCCATAAGATCTGACCATGGAACAGAATTTGAAAATACAAAATTTCTAGAATTCTGCTCAACAAACGATATAGATCACAATTTCTCTACTCCTAAGACACCTCAGTAAAATAGAGTAGTAGAAAGGAAAAATAAAACTTTAAAAGATATGGCAAGAACAATGATGATTGCTAGTAACTTGGCTAAAATCTTTGGGCTGAAGCCATAAACACTGTTGTTTACATTCTAAATATACAAAATGTGTTGAGGCCAATCTTGACCAAAACTCCCTATGAATTTCTAAGAGGTAGAAAACCAAATATCTCCCACTTTAGGACATTTGGCTGCAAATTCTATGTTCATAATAATGGTAAAAATAACTTGAAAAAATGTAATGCTAGAAATGATGAGCAAATTTCTAGGATATTCTTCATATAGTAAAGCATATAGGATGCTAAATAAAAGAACTAACTGTGTAGAAGAAAGCATTCATGTGGTTTTTGATGAACATAGTGGTGTTTTTGAGACTGACTTGCAAGATGACTACAAGCTGGCACACAGGACAGAGGAACAACAAATGAATATGGTTCATCTGTAGCACAATCCTGTCTTACTACAGGATAACCTGAAAGCTCACAGTCAGGGGGAACTACAGATTCTAAAATTTAATCTACTGATTTGTAATTTGGCCAATTAGAATCTGTAGCTAGTGAACAACCTCAAGGGTTTACAGTAAAGAGTTACAAATATCAGGACTCGTATCCCTTGGGAAATATGCAAACTGATCTAACTTTTGGAATCATAACTAGTTCAGAGATAAAGAACCTGTGTGCATTCCAAGACTTTTTGTCAATTATGGAACCAAAAAAGGTAGGGGAAGCATTAGAGGATAAAGATTGGATACTAGAAATGCAGGAAGAGCAAAATTAGTTTGAAAGATATAAAGTATGGCATCTTGTGCCTAGGCCAGAAGGAAGGACTGTCATAGGCACAAAATAAGTGTTCAAGAACAAGCTTGATGAGCATGGAATAGTTAAAAGGAATAAGGCAAGACTGGTGGTCCAAGGGTACAATCAAGAAAAATGTATTGACTATGACGAGACCTTTGCTCCAGTTGCCAAACTTAAAGCTATTAGGCTATGCATAGCCTTTGTAGCCTACAAGGAGTTCACTCTTTATCAAATGGATGTTAAGAGTGCCTTCTTAAATAGCTATTTGAAGGAAAAGGTATATGTGAAGCAACTCCCTGGATTTGAATGTTCTGAATTTCAAAATCATGTGTACAAGTTGGATAAGGCATTATATGGGTTGAAAGAAGCTCCTCGAGCTTGGTATGAAAGATTGTCAAAGTTTCTCTTAGATCATGAAAACACTAGTGGTAAAGTTGACAATACAATGTTTCTAAAAACAAATGGCAAAGATTTGTTGATTGTGCAGGTATATGTTGATGATATCATATTTGGATCAACAAATGTGCTCATGTCTAAAGAATTTGACAAGCTAATGAATGGAGAATTTGAGATGAGCATGATGGGGGAACTTAACTTCTTTTTGGGGATACAAATCAAGCAGAATCCTAATGGATCTCTCATTCATCAACAAATGTATGTGAAAAAGCTTCTCAAAAGGTTTAAAATGGAGGATGCTAAGGATAGAGATACTCCCATTGCCATTGAAACAAAGTTGGATATGGATGAGAAGGGGGTATCAGTAGAACAAAAGTTGTACAAAGGAATGATTGTGTCTCTCTTATATCTCACTACCAGCAGACCTAACATTGTATTCTGTGTGGGACTTTGTGCTAGATTTCAAACAAATTCCAAGGAGTCTCATCTTAAGGCTATGAAATTAATATTTAGATATATCAAGGGAACTTCAGACTTAGGACTTTGGTACTTTACAGGTAGCAATTTTAATCTTGTAGGATACACTGATGCTGACTATGCTGGTTACTTAGTGGACAAAAAAAGTACATATGGCTCACTTCCTTGGAACATTTTTGATTTCCTGGTCTATTAAGAAATAAAATTCAGTAGCCGTGTCAAGTTCTGAGGCTGAGTATGTAGCAGTTGAATCTTGCTGTGCACAGATACTCTAGATTAAGCAATAACTGATAGATTTTGGTCTAGATGTTAGGTGTGTTCCTATTTTATATGACAACACTAGTGCTATTAATATTGCTAAGAATCTTATACAGTATAAAAGAACCAAACATATTGACATAAGACATCACTTTCTTCGTGATAATATGGAAAAAGGTCTTGTTTCAATAATGGTTTATCCTACGAAGAATCAAATTACTGACACCTTCACTAAGGCACTAAGTAGAGAACATTTTGAAAGAATTAGATTAGACTTGGGGATGATTAAGATTACATAAACTCCCCTTAATGATTGGATAGAACATTTGATATTTGCATTAATATCTAAAATGAGTGTTCATGTCAGTTAGTCACATTAAGTACATCGCAAAATTCAAACGTATAAACTAAATCTACAGTGATATGTATTATGGTGTGCAGGATACTAGCTCAGGTGCAATGATCAAAGGAAATCTGAATTTGAATAAGGTAATAATTATTTTGTGTCTAATATAGTGATTAGTTAGTGAATCAGGTGCTCTAACCTGTGCTCTCTTATCTGAAGCCATCATTACCTTTTTGCCGCCAAAAACCCAAAAGGTTTCTCTGATTGACAAGATGATGGCTGCCATCACATCTTTCACTCCGCTTTGAAATTCAACCCCTTTTTCACTAAAACTTTCATTTTTTGTTTCTTGCTCTTCCTAATTCTACCTATAAGATGAACCATTTTTCTTTACCTAAATCATAAAACCCTTGTTCTTCAATGGCATCTCCCCAAAATTCCCCAAATGTAGGCACCCAAGAACAAAAACACGATGACTCTCTTACCATTATGGTTCATACAATGATGAATTTACCACTATCCCTGCCAATCCAAATCACTAACTTTGCAACTTTGGGTCACTCCCAAACTTATTTGTCCAGGCTTCCTCGAACCCATCATCATCTTGGAAATTCCTATCTTCTTTAGAGGGGTTGAACATGGTTCCTACTCAATCCACTCCATCTGCTGCTTCACTGTCTGAGCTTCTGGCCTCTGATTCACCACCTTCAAAGCTGGCATGCCGTTGTCTGAGGAGAATCACTAGAGAGCCCATAGAAATCTCTAAGGATTTTCCTTCCGCTGAAAAGGCTCCCTCACTTGTTCCTCCCGGGGCCCCTCGAACTCGCAGTCGAAAGTGTAAAGATGATGCTAATCTTCAACATGCTCTTCTTCAGATCAAGAAACACAAGGCTACTCCTGGTTCTTTATCGTCCCAAGGTAATTTGTTGATATGTCAAGTTCGAAGGAATGTGACTAAGTGTATGATTCCCAAACCTCCTCGCTCTAGTCCTACTCCTCGCTCAAGAAATTGTCCACCTCTTCCAAGAATCCTCCTAGGTCTAGGGCTTCTTCCAAAAGCAAAAACTAGTCCTTCAACTTATTCCCTCTGATGATTCTGAGATAGAGAGTGATCATGAAGTAACTCCTGTCGACCAAATTAATCCTTATTTCCTCTCCCTTATTCACTTTCAAAAATGCTCCCTTATTCGGGGCTGAGTAATTACAGGGTATGGGGGGCCTGATATGGATGTTCTTTTTTCTAACATGATTTTTAGGGTTGGTCTGACCTGTTTCTCCAGGGAAACACTCAGAGCAAGTTTGTCAAGCCTGAAATGTATGAGTTTTATTGGAGCTGCTTGGTGAATGACACTGTGTTCCACACTATTATAAGGGGTTAATCTATTTCTCTTGGGGTCACTAATATTACACAAATTTTGGGTATTCCTGCTGAAGGTTGGGCACATTATGTCTGCCATGACTAGCCACCTCTTGATAATTTGCCTTCTGCCCTAGAAATAACTCAAAAATTCTCAAAAAATCCTACCTTAGCACACAAGCGTGTTATGCGTAAAGATATGTCCTCCCTTCATCGCCTATATTTTGATGTGGTTCACAAAATTCTCATTCCTAGGAAGGAAAGTTGGTCTGAGGCTAATTTTCTTTATTTAATTAACCTTGATGGAACTGCTTGATACTAATGTTCCTATCAACCTATCTAGTCTTATTCTTTAGCATATGTAGTGGGTCTTGGTTCAAGGTAAAAATGGGTATGCTCTTCTTTATGGCTTCTGGCTGTCTCTGATCCTTGAGGTATTCTCAGTTCTTGTCCAAGTCTGGATTATGCAAATGACCAAGGATGTCCTTGGATAGGTGAACTGTGTTGCTCTGCCTGTTTCCATGCAGTGTGTTGGTACCCCCATGCATCGTCTTCAACTTGCTCTGGATGCCAAGACAACAGAACTAGCCACTGTTTTTCAAGACTTTGCTTAGGAAAGAAGTGTTTTGCTTTCCAGGTTATTTGTTCTTGAGGATAGGTTGAACAAGGAAAGGGCTGATCATGCTAAGATTGTCCATGGGCTAACCTTTTTGATTCCCTCTACTTCCCCCTTTAGCTGACTTGTTTCTTGAATCTGTTCCTCTTTTTGTAACCTGTTTATTTTGCCAATGACTATGTTTAGGATGTTTAATATTGTTGTCGGTTTATTTTTTGTTTCTTCAAACATTCTTGTATGTTGTACTCTTATGTACTTTTGCTATCCTTAATGCATGCAAGTTGATCTTGGTTTATTTTTGTCTTTTGGTTTTTACTATGTGATTGTTTTCTCATTCGTATTCAACTTTAGTATGAAGGTTCCAAAGTGTCTTGATTTTTGATGATTCCAAAAGGGGGAAAATATATCTGAGTTATGCAATGTTTTATAACTTTTTTTAACTTGTTTCATTCTTAAGGTTTCTTCTTAGTCCGCTGGAGGTGAGATGGATGGATGCTGATACTCAGGAGGTTTGTCATCATCAAAAAGGGGGAATATGTTGAGTCAGTTGGCGTTTTGATGATGACCTATGAATCATGAAAAATGTTGATTGATTAGATTTCTATTAAACCACATCTGAGATGTAAAGATAGGATGCCATGATGTGCATAATGGATAAAACATTCAGAGATAAGGACACACCATCAAAGCAGGAAGTTAGTTCCTAAATTACAGGTTGTGGAAGGAATTGCTGTAAAGATAGAGTTTCAAGTGAATAAGAATTATAATGAAGCTTGAGGTGAAAACAAAGGAGGTTGAATGGGAGAAGACTTTCTTAGCAAAGAGATTAAAAGGAGCAAAAATACTCAGAGTCATTCACCAAGACAAAAAGCAAGAAAAAGAGTCAGTCAAGTTCCAGAGTGTTGAGTCATTTTGAGAAAACTATTTCATTGTTCTAGTTTGAGTGTTAGAAATTATTTTCATTGTTTTTGTTGAGTTGTGTTGTTCTACTTAGCTCAATGATCTATAAACTGAGATTATAGTGTCTTCAAGTTGAGGAAAACTCGAGGACTTGGGGAACATAAGCCTTGGGAGGTTTATGTATTGTTGTAGTTTATTTGAGGTTTGTTGTGTCATAGATTACTAGGATCTTGTAATCTTTTGTTGAGTCTCATTTAATTTAGTTAAGTTGGGTAAAATTCCTATAAGTGTATAGGTCATGGATTTTTTCACCTTTTTGTGAGCTGGGTGTTTCCACGTAAAAATACTGTGTCATCTTCTGCTTTTACTTTCGGGAAACACATCTGCAAACTTGGTTCTTCGATTAGGAAAATTTGTAGGTTGTGCAAATCTAACAAGAACTGATGGCCCTAGTTTTCATTTTCTTTTCAGGCTTCCCCACCCGCTAGAATATTGTGGCTACCAAGGCTTCAAGTTATCTTGTGACTTCAAAAACCAAACCATACTCACACTTCCCAATTCACTTGTATTATTTGTGGAAGAAATTGATTATATATCTCAGCAGATTAGCCTTTAGGATCCTGAACATTGTCTCATTCTCAAGATATTGCACCATAATCTATCAACATCTTCTTTCTTCTTCACTATTGGTGAACCTTATCTTACACTAGATGACATTTTAGTTTTCAAATGTTCTCATCTGCCAGCAAATTGTGAGAACCTCTATCTACCTTATGCCTCTGACAAAGGAAGATTTGTTGTTTACTACTCTCTAAATTCACTCCCCCTACAACTTGCAAAAAGATTCATAAAATTCCATCAATTCCCTATGAAGTAATTTACAGTTCCGTAAGACTCATTTGTTGAAATGGATTGTAGCTTCAAGGACTATAGAAACAGCTGAGTACTTAGTGTTTCAATAGACCATTCACAACAAAAGGTATTAACTCGTTCAAAATTGTACCTTTCTTTAATGACATTGTCATGTACTTCTCTTTTTCTATTTACAAAAGAATTCATTTAACTTTGATTGGCACAACAAAGAAACTACTGATTGCAGATATGTACTAATGTGAGTTTTGGTATTATCTTTTCTCCCTTAAATACTTTGATTCCTTCTGGATAATTTATGAGATCACATTATTATGGGTCTTATTATTTTGGGAATTATTATGATGGCACTCTATGAGTTTTATAACTCAAGAAAAATTGAAAAAGAGAATGAAGCCAGAGTTGAAAAGTTTTTGGAAGACTATAGTGCTCGCAGATTGACTAGATATACTTATGCAGATATTAAAAAGATAACAATCTATTTCACAAAATACTGGGAGAGGGAGCTTGCGGGATTATTTATAAAGGAACATTCTCTAATAAAATTCATGTTACTGTGAATGTTCTCAATGATTTTGAAGGAGTTAATGAAGTTGCAGCAATGAGGAAAATCCATCATATCAATGTGGTTCGCCTAGTTGGCTATTGTGCTGATGGAGTTAAAAGAGCTCTAGTGTTTGAATACTTGCCAACTTAGTCACTTGACAAGATTAGTTTTCCGACAAGTTTCATGGATAATATTATGCTTAATTTGAAGAAGCTTTATAATATTGCTTTGGGAATAGCAACAGGGCTAGAGCATCACGACCTAAGCCAGATGTGACATGTCGAATAAGGAACCTAAAGGAACCCCAAACAACCCTCTTAGCATATCGATCACACATCCTTGGTCATGGAAGAAAAATAAAAACACCAAGAGATATAAATAAGGGAAAATGGGACTAAGGAAAGTCTTGATATTTACAAAGCATAAGAAAGTCAAAGCTCAAAGCATCGGTGCATCAATTATTCCAACAACACCTCTAAATATAGATTAGAGTAGGGGCCAAGATACTTTCTGGGCTCACCCTCATAGTATCAAATGCTCAAAATGAAGAGACATCAAAAGTAAGAGTAGCATAGCTAGTGTCCACAGACTTGAGGACTCACCAAAGCTTATCTTCCGAAATGCCAAAACTAGCCACGTGGAGGATAATCGAGTGGAGCTCTGGTTTCTATATGGTAACATCATGTAGGCATAGAGTATGCATTAGTACATTTCAATTTACTAAGTATGTAGGATGCAATGCAACAAGACATAGCCAACATAGTCAAAATATATAATCATAAGCAATAGATACGTATAATATCAATATGGCATGCATGATCAATGCTTGAAGTAAAACATATTTGTAAATCATATAACTTGTATAGAACATAATACATGTGTGGGAGAAGACCATAATGAAAGACCAAGCAACTATTACTCAGAATCAAAGGCATGTCACCCTCTTGTAAGGTGATTGAGGTACCTATCCCTCAACGTGGTTGTACGGGCATGTCACCCCCCGAAGAGGTGGTCAAGGTACATACCCCTCAACGTGGTAGTACGAACATGTCACCCTCCAACGAGGTAGTCAAGGTATGTCACCCCTCAATGAGGTGGTTGGGCATTTCACCTCCCAACGAGGTGTGGGGGCATGTCATCCCCCAACAAGGTGGTCAAGGTATATACCTCTCGATATGGTAGTACGGGCAAGCCACCCTCCAATGAGGTAGTCAAGGTATATATGCCTTGATGTGGTAGTATGGGCATGTCACCCGCCGAAGAGATGGTCAAGGTTCATACCCCTCGATGTGGTAGTACAGGCATGTCACCCCCCGATGAAGTAGTCAAGGCATGTCAGCCCCTCAACAAGGTAATTGGGCATGTCGCCCCCTAACAAGGTATGGTCAACTTGCAACACAATAGATACTTTTCATGAATTTAATACATACATACAATCCTTTGATCATTGTAAAGTTCCTTGACTTATAAACCATGCATTAGATCATCAATAACTCAAGAATCCTTGTCAAGACATTTTATGAAATAGTTGGCGGGTGTGCAATGCTAGTTCAAAATCATGCAATTCAAGAGTGAAATAATATGAGAAAGCTCAATGTAAATCAACGCACCAACATATAGTAAAACCCTCATGTAGGATACCTTGAAATCCATCATCTAATCTCATAATAGATCATAGTTTCATAGCTAAAAACATGCATAACAATCAACATATAGTAAAACAATTATGTAAGATACCTTGAAATCCATCATCAAATCTCATAATAGATCCTAGTTTCATAGCTTAAAACATGCATAATCACAATATACAAACCATCTCATCGTATAAGCTTGAAAAAGGTAGAAATGTGTTTCCAATCAACATTTCATAAAACCGCAACATAATTTGTAATCATATTCATAATAAGTAATCGTCATAAGTAACACAACTTGAAAACATGTAAGTTTCATAAAAAGAAAGGTTGGGCACTATGAGTGAAAGGACTCAATGGTTGAAACCCACATACCTTAAACTTAGGTTTGTGTAACACCCCGTGAAATTACTAAAACGCTCCTAAACTTGATTATGAGCATAATGTATCTTCCCAAGCTCTGATACAAAATTCGAGACTAGATTTGCTATTAGTGCAAAAGCCGAGTCGAAAAATGGTCTCGACCTGGCTTTAATGTGAAAAAATGCGAATTAATTTTTCCAAAGTGAGCTTAAAATAGTGAGGTTTCTGCACCACTTCCACGATGTGGAGAGGATGTGGAACCACACTTAGTTGTTTTTCAAAAATTTGATGGAAATCAAAATTTCACAAAAAAGTGTATATTGACACTAGTGCGCATCATGCACCAGTGCATGGGGAAGACAATTTTTTTTCATTTTATTTGGGATGGGTAGTTTTGCCTTCTAGATATATTTTTATATCCCAGGTCAATTTTTGATGTATATTTCATATGAAAGAGGGTTTTAAGACCCAAAAATATTCTAAGTCTTATTTCTACGCTAAGTCCGCCTAGGTCAGTTTTTGAAGTATATTTTGTACGAAAGAGGGTTTTAAGACCTAAAAATTTTCTAAGTCTTATTTCTACGCTAAGCCAGAGAAAAGAAGAGGAGAGGAAAGTGAGGGTTTCAGAGAAGAATTCAAAGTTCTTCAATGATTCTTTATTTCCAGGTATGTAAAGGCTACCCAAAAGCATAGAATTGATCTTCCATGTGCCAATGTAGATTTAGGATGAAGAAATCATGTCTAGAAATCTTGAATTGATGGCTTTCTTGCAAGTTCTTGAATAACTGCTTTAATTTCATAGACAATATCTTGGATTCTTGTTCTTATTCTTTAAACTATATTTTTGTACCCTAATTTGATTATTTTCATGTTTAAAACTTACTGTAAGTGTTCTTTATTATGTGATTGTAACTTAATTTTTAAAAATTGCTCTCTGTGGAGACTTGAATAATGAACTTTGGGGGATGTCTAGAACCTTGAATGTCTGAAAGTGATGTCTGACTAAGTATGAGTCCTGAGTTGAGTGTATTGATGACTGTGATAGCTAAAATTATTGTTGATAGAATCGAACGGGTATAATTTCCTTACATTGGATAGATAATCTTGCTCGTAAAGGTTGGGTGATGAGAGTTCTTGAAGGGTTGATAGATTTATGAACATGTTGAGTCCTGGGATGAGTATTAGAACCAAAATAAGTAAAAATGTGTCTCACTCAAACCCATTAACTATGTGGCCAGTGTAGGAGAGGATTGGACTGTGAAAGCAAATGTTTCCTTTGTCCCAAAAGAGGACTTGACAGACTTTGGGATCCATTGACAGACTCGTCTTTTACCCTGGTAAGATATTGGATGGATGTGGCAATGACATATCTTCATTGTATCACTATCGGCTTATAGGTAGTGGTTTTCAGTTATAGAAACTCCCAGATAGGTTTCATCATGATAGAAATCTAATGTGAAGTGAAGGTTTGATGGTTGATAGCTAGTGAGGTAACAGAGTCTTGTCTCTTATATCTGAGGTGAGCTAAGTGATGGATGAGTGTCAATTATAATGTTTCCTTTTCTTAGCCTATTTTACATACAGTACATTCCACGTACTAATGCCCTTCTGGTGCTACATCATTTTATGATACAAATTCGATAGACCGAGGACTTCAGCAGCCCGATCGTTGAGGTTCAGAGCTCTCTATTTCAGACAATAGTGAGTCCTTCCCTGTATTCGGAGGATGGTTATTTTTATTGATTTTCTAGTCTTTTATTTGATTTTGGTAGCCATGGCCTATGATGATACCGTCTTAGACTATAACATAGAGGCTTCATGGACATAGACGTAGATGTTGATGTTGAGGGTTCTTTTCCCTCATACTTCTTTCTTTTATATTGAGATTTTTGTTACCTATTCTGTTCTCTTGTGATAGACTAATGTTAATTCTTTAAACCCAGCATTTATATTGATTATATCATTTCTTTTCCACTAATGAATTGACTGAATGATGGCCAAGAGACTGTATGGTCCGCTTGGGGGCTAGCAATAGTCTTCGAGTGTCAATCACGTCTAGGATACCCTCCTAGGGAGTGACACCTTGATCTAAACTTGAATGATACTAGGAGCTTGAATCCAGAATTAAACTTGGGACACTTGAATTTGATAAAATATTTGGTTAAGTGTTAGAGAGGGAGAGTTTCTTGAGTATTATAGAGTTGAAAACATGGCTAAGTATAGGTATTTTCACACATATGAGGGCATGAGGCAAAGGCCCCAATGACTTAGGCCAAACAAGATAAATTAAGGAAGTGCAAATACACCTCCATGACGGGTTCGGGTTGCGGAGGCATCGCGGATGCCTTCTGTTTCCAAAATTTTTGTGAAAATAAAATTTTGGTTATAGGTCCTCTAAAATTGGGGCTATACCCATTTCCTACTCAATTTTTCCATTGATCAAGAATATGAAGTCGAATTTTCGATACCACGTACGAATGTTAAGCTATATGGAAATTATAATTGTGGGCATTTCCAAGGCACATATTAGGGCATTTTTGGGTCATTTCAATATCTCCCCCTTGGGAACATTCATCCCCGAATGTCAATGAAATGATCCCAAAAAGTGCCTGAAACTATGCCTCAAAAATGCCCATAATCGTAAGTTCACATATCTCAAAATTCATGCGTGATATCAAAATTTTAACTTCATATTCGTGATCAGGGGAAAAATTGATTGGGAAATGGGTATAACCCCGATTTTAAATCAACTGTAGCAAAATTTTGATTTCTAAAAATTTACAAAACCAGTGAGGGTCCACGCCCTTAGAGTAACGCGGCCAGGGCACGGACTAGTGTTATTTGTTGCCAATTTTTGTCGTTCTGGTCCAAGGCCTTGGGGTCTTGGGCCTAAGCCTTCCTATGCATAAAAAGACTTATACTTAGTCATTTTTTAACCCTATATAATTCAAGACATTCCCCTAAACCCTCTCTAATACTTAACCAAATATTTCATCCATTTCAAGTGTCCCAAACTCACTTCCAGATCTTAAGGAATTCATTCAAGCTTCAAGTTCATCTTCGTCATGGAAATCTCTAAAGTTGTGGTATGTGGGTTTCAACCAATGGGTCTTTTCACCCATGGTGCCCAAGCTCCCTTTACACATAAATTGCATGTTTCTAAGTTCATTAACTTATGGATCTTCTTATTATGAATTTGACTATGAAATATGTTGGGGTTTCATAAAAGTGTTATTGTTTAAGCATATTTTGAGCTATGAATCTTTGATTTATTTTGAGATTTTATGAAGGCTTTCAATGTATATTGCATGAGGGTATTACCAATTATTGGCGGGTTGATTTACATTAAGTTTTCTCACATGATTTCACTCTTGGATTGCATGATTTTACACTAGCATTACACACCCACCAAGTGTTTGATAAAAAATTTGGTTTAGGGTTCTTGAGTTATTGACGATCTATTGCATGATTTATGATTTAACTTTATAATAATTAAGGGTTTGAATTTATATGTTGATTTCTTGAGTGTTGAAAGTTGACCACACCTCTTGGGATCCTTTGATATGATATTTTGATGAGCTATTATGTACTCCCACCTAAAAGATTATATCGTAAGGGAGGGATAGTCTATCGAAAAGGCCATACCGTAAGGTAGAGTAACCCATAGTTCCTACCTATAAGATTATATTATAAGGTAGGGATAATCTACCGAAAATGGCATACTGTAAGGTAGAGTAACTCATGGTTCCTACTTAAAAGATTATATCGTAAGGTATGGACAACCTACCAAAAAGGACATGCCGTAAAGTAGGATCTCTTTTATCGATGAGATTTCATCGTAAGGTAAGTGCACCCTATATTCTTACTAAAGAGATTGTGTCGTAAGGTAAGGATACCTATTGAGTTCTACTGATGAGGTCATGCCGTAAGGTAGGATCAATAATTACTCTTACCGAAAGGATTGTATGATAAGGTATGAGGCATCTTATGCTACCTACTCAAAAGACAATATCGTAAAGTATGGGTATTAGCAAACTCTCCAAAAAGGGCTATACCATAAGGTGAGTGGGTAACTACTTAGCTATTCTCATGCATGCTTTTGTAAGGTTGAGTATATATATTCCCTATTGAGCTTATGCTCATTGTTTATGATTCGAAAGCATGTTTTACTCAAAGCATTGATCATGTAGGCTATATTGATATTATACTATATGTTGACTACATGCATCTTAACAATATATGGCTTATGATTCTTGTTGTATTATATTCCACATACTTAGTAAATTCAACGTACTAACGTATACTCTATGAAAACTGATATTACCATGTAGGAACCGGAGTATCTTTGAATCATCTTCCTCGTGGCTAGTTCTGTGCTTTGAAGATAAGCTTTAGTGAGTCCTCAAGTCTGGGGACACTAGTAATGCTACTATTACTTATGTTATCTCTTTATGTTGAACTTTTGATACCATGATGGTGAGCCCGGAAAGTGTCTTGATGCCTGCCCTATCTATGCTAAAGGTATTGTTGGAACAAATGATGTAACCATGCTATGATCTTGACTTTTGAATATTTTGTGGTTATCAAAGATTTCCCTTAGTCCCCTTTTCCCTATTCATATCTCTTGTTGATTATTATTTTGCTTCTGTGATCAAGGATCTATAATTGATATGCTAAGAGGCTTGTTTGGGGTTCCTTCGGGTTCCCCACTCGCCTTGTCATGTGTAGGCCCTAAGGTTGGGTCGTGACAAAGATAGTATCAAGCACTAGGTTGTTATGGTCGTCAGAGTCTAGTACACCATATCAATTAGAGTCTTATTCATGGTTGTAAAATGCGCCACAACTATTAATGGGAGGCTATGAGATGTTTTAGGAAATGTTTCACTTATTCATTGTCTATATTGTGCTTTAGGTGTAAAATAAGGCTTTTCCCCTTAACAAATGCTCTATGCTCTTCTAGTTTATGTCGTTACAAAGAGGAAGACAAATGAGGGGCCATGCACCTTCTCAAGCTCCTCAAGGATAAGAGGCTTCTCAAGTCGAGTTCTGGCATGCCTTTATGATATTGGCCCATGCAATGACCAACCAAATCAACCAAGGGGCCCGAGCCCCTCGTGCTATCACTCCGACATCAAGGGTAAAGGACTTCACTAGAATGAACCCGTCAGAGTTCCATGTGTCTAACGTGGATGATGATCCCCAAGAATTCATTAATGAGGTGTACAAGGTGTTGACTATCATGGGGATGACTTCAGAGGATAAAGCAGAACTAGCGGCCTACCAACTACAGGGTGTAGCTCAAATTTGGTTTGTACAATGGAAGATAGAGAGGGGAAATCATAATATTATTCCTTGGGAGGAGTTCAAAGTTGCCTTCCTTAATCTGTTCTTCCCTATTGAGCTGAAAGAGGCTAAAATGGTGGAGTTCATGAACCTTAAGCAAGGGTCAATGAGTGAAAAGAAGTATGTTCTCAAGTTCAACAAGCTTTCCAAGTATGCTCCACATTTGGTGGCTGACCCTAGATCAAGGATGAATAAGTTTATGTCAAGGGTATCCGACTTGGTAAATGAAGAGTCTCATACTATGATGCTTATAGGAGATATGGATTTTTCATGGCTCATGACCTTTGCTGAATAACTTGAGGGGAAGAAACTTAGGAAGAAGAGAAGCGGGGAGTCCAAGAGGGCTCGATTTGAGGGTGATGGGTTTCAACAAGAACTCAAGTTTCAAGGCCAAGGATTCTCTGGTGCTCTAAACAAGATGAATGCAAAGGATAGAATACCTAACCTAAGGCTCCATGAAGGTGGTAAGAGGGCGGCTCATCCTAGATGCCCAAAATATGGGAGGAACTATGGTGGCACATGTTGGAGGAACACAGGTGCATGTTTTGGGTATGGTGAGATGGGCCACAAAATTTTGGATTATCTATATGCTTAAAATAAGGGTAAAGGTGGTGATGTTGATCAAGGGGGTGCTCCAAGACATAATCGACTCTAAGCTCTACAAAGGAGGTAAGGAGGGGATGAGGTGCCTGATGATGTTATCGGTATATTGAGGGTTTTATTTATTTGGTTGTGCATGCTTTAATAGTTCTAGAAGTCACTATTTCTTTCATTATTCCTTTCATTATTCCCTTAGGCTAATAAGTTTCATGTGTGTGTCCCGAATAATTAAGTGAGTCCTTTTGATATCTACCCCCTCCCCCCATTAATGAGTCTATTGTGGCTAGAAGGTCTATAGGAGGATTGCCCCATGTCTTTATTGTATAAAGTGTTGTTTTGTTATGTTGTTGAACTTGGTATGGTAGATTTGCGTTTGTCCTTAAGGTGGTTAGGTTACATGTATATCATACTTCCATTGGTTGTAGAATCCGTAGAGTGAAATTTCAATTTCACTATTGAGTTCGCACTTGAGTGGGAAGGTTGTAAAGTGGTAAGTAGGGGCAGATTCATTTCTTGTCTTAGGACTAGATTGATCTTTGAGTGTTGCATTTATCAACTTGTAAGGGGTTAGGGATATTGAGTCGATTCCGGTAGTCAATGAGTTTCTTGGTGTCTTTTTTGATATTTTGGATTTATGGTAATGTCTTTTGCTTGACCTATACCCCCGTTATGTTTGTGTATCTCATGAATAGGGTCATTAAACCCTACCTTGGTATATGTGTGGTAGTTTGTGAATGGTATATTGATTTATTTCTAGAATGAAGAAGAGCTTTTGAGTCACTTGAGAGCGGGGTTGCAACTTTTGAGGGATGAGAGATTCCTTACTAAATGTGATAAGTGTGAATTGTGGGTACCAAGGAGGTGGTTAGAGAAGTGCACCGATTGGATAATGTTGTGAATGGTGGTGTAGTAGTTTTGATAGTTCTAAATCTTATTTGGTTGAAGGGGTCAAGTTAGAGCAAGACCATCCCCCCCCCCCCGCTAGAGTGGAATGCTTTGGTGGAAGATGGTGAAGTAGAGATTCTCCTAAGGGGGAGATGGTGTTCTTGGGTGCTAGGGTAGGCTATATGTGCTTTTGTTGATGATGGGGTTCCATGAAAGTTCCACCTATGAAGGGTGTGATCCGGTGTGGAAAGAAAAGGGATTGAACCTAAGGTTTGTGGGTCCATATAGAGTGTTGAGGAGGATTGGTAAAATTGTTTATGAATTGGAATTTACCTATGGGAATGGATAGGGTTCATCTAGTCTTTAATGTATCTACAAGACTCTTTGAGGTTGTGGGTGTTGTGGAGGATGGGTTGACCTATGATAGGGTCCCAGTGGAGGTGTAATGTAGACATGTGAACAGGTTGAGGATCATAGGTGTAGCCTCCGTCAAGGTTTTTTGAGAGTATCAATGAGTTGAAAGCGCCATTTGGGAGGACAGAGCTGGCATGAAGAAACGACACTCATACCTCTTTCATTTTATTCAAGCTTAAAGTAACAAAACTAAGCCCTTTCTATTATTTCAAGTCTTAAGTTTCAGCCCTCATTCCATTCACATACATTCATACTTAAATTGATAAGTTCATGATGATTTTTACATTTATGATGAGATTTTTGAAATGATGTTTAAGTGCATTGTTGCATTCTTGTGTGGGCAAAGATTATCTTGCTTACTTCTATCGGGGATGAATGTTTCCATGGGGGAGATATTGAAACGATGCCAAAAAGTGCCCGAAAATGTGCCTCAAAAATGCCCATAATCGTAATTTCCACATATCTCAAAATCTATGCCTGATATCAATAATCCGACTTCATATTTGTAATCAGGGGAAATATTGAGTGGGAAATGGGTATAACCCCTATTTTAGAGCAACCATAGCAAAAATTTGATTTCCAAAAATTTACAAAACTAGTGAGGGTTCGCGCCCCTAGAGCAATGCGGCCAGGGCGCGGACCAATGTTATTTGTTGCCAGTTTTTTTTGTTCCGATCCAAGGCATTGGGGTCTTGGGCCTAAGCCTTCCTATGCATAAAAACACCTATTCTTAGTCATTTTTCAACTCCATATCATTCAAGACATTCCCCAAAATCCTCTCTAACACTTAGCCAAATATTTCACCCATTTCAAGTGTCCTAAACTCACTTCGGGATCTTAAGGAATTCATTCAAGCTTCAAGTTCTCATTCAAATCTTTATCGAGGAAATCTCCAAAGTTGAGGTATGTTGGTTACAACCATTGGATCCTTTCACCCATGGTGCCCAAGGTCCCTCTTCTCAAAAATTGCATATTTCTAAGTTAATTTACTTATGGGTCTTCTTATTATGGATTTGACTATGAACTATGTTGGGGTTTCATAAAAGTGTGACTTTTTAAGCGTATTTTGAGCTATGAATCTATAATCTATTTTGAGATTTGATAAAGGCTTTCAATATATATTGCATAATGGTATTACCAAGTGTTGGTGGGTTGATTTACATTAAGTTTTCTCATTTGATTTCACTCTTGGATTGTATGATTTTACACTAGCATTACACACCCACCAAGTATTTGATAAAATGTCCGATTTAGGGTTTTTGAGTTATTGATAGTCTATTGCATCATTTAAGTAACTTTATAATGATTAACGGTTTGAATTTGTATGTTGATTTCTTGAAAAGTATTTATAGTGTTGCAAGTTGACCACACCTTTTGGGATCCTTTGATTGATGGTTTGATGAGCTATTATGTACTCCCACCTAAAAGATTATATCATAAGGTAGGGATAATCTTCCAAAAAGGCCATACCATAAGGTAGAGTAACCCATAGTTCCTACTTAAAAGATTATATTGTAAGGTAGGGATAATCTATATCGAAAAAGGCATACCTTAAGGTAGATTAACTCATGGTTCCTGCTTAAAAAATTATATCGTAAGGTAGGGACAACCTATCGAAAAGGACATGCCATAAGGTAGGATTTCTTTTACCAATAAGATTGTATCGTAAGTTAAGTGCACCACATATTCTTATCGAATAGATTATATGGTAAGGTAAGGATACCTATTGACTTCTACCGATGAGGCCATGCCGTAAGTTAGGATCAATCATGATTCTCACTAAAAGGACTGTATCGTAAGGTACGAGGTATCTCATACTACCTACTCAAAAGTCTATGTCGTAAAGTAGGGATATTGGCAACACTCTCCGAAAAGGGCTATACCATAAGGTGAGTGGGTAACTACTTGGCCATTCTCATGCATGGTTGTGTAAGGTTGAGTATATATATCCCCTATTGAGCTTATGTTCATTGATTATGCTTTAAAAACATATTTTACTCAAAACATTGATCATGCTTGTCATATTGATATTGTGTTATCTAATGACTATGACTATGGATCTTGACTATACATGGCTACTGATTCTTGTTGCATTGCATCCCATAGGGTCCCAGTGGAGGTGTAATGTAGACATGTGAACAGGTTGAGGATCATAGGTGTAGCCTCCGTCAAGGTTTTTTGAGAGTATCAATGAGTTGAAAGCGCCATTTGGGAGGACAGAGCTGGCATGAAGAAACGACACTCATACCTCTTTCAAAGATAAGCTTTGGTGAGTCCTCAAATCTTGGGACACTAGCTATGCTACTATTACTTATGCTATCTCTCTATTTTGAACTCTTAATACTATAAGGGTGAGCCCAGAAAGTGTCTTGGCCCCCGCCCTATCTATGCTAGAGGTGTTGTTGGAACAAATGATGTAACTATATTATGATCTTGACTTTTGAATGTTTTATGGTTATCAAAGACTTCCCTTAGTCTCGTTTTCCCTAGTTATATCTCTTGTTGATTATTATTTTGCTTCTGCGACCAAGGATGTGTGATTGATATGCTAAGAGGCTTGTTTGGGGTTCTTTTGGGTTACCCATTCACCGTCTCATGTCTAGGCCCTGGGCTTGGGTTGTGATAGTCAAAGAAACGTATATAAGAGAAGTAATCAAGCAGATCTTAGCCCAACATGAATGCAACAAACACATTTAAACATTATTTTCAAAATCTCAACATAAATGTCAAAAATCACTATAAACTTATTACCATGATCATGAATGCAGGCAAAATGACATAAGGGCTAAAACTTAAGACTTGAAAGTATATAAAAGACTTAAATTAGTACCTTAGGCTTGAGTAAAGTGGAAGAGATGTGGATATCGTTTTGTCATTTCTGCCTCGGCTTCCTATGTTGCACTTTTGACTTGTTGATTTGTCCAAAGAACCTTGACGGAAGATACATCCTTGTTTCTCAATCTCTTCACTTGTCTATCCAAAATTTCTATCAAAATCTCCTCATAAGTCAAATTATTTTCTACCACACCCACAACATCTAAAGATATAATAGCACTTGGGTTACCCACACACTTTCTCAACATCGATACATGGTGGATGAACCATATTCATATCAATGGGAAACTCCAACTCATTGGCCACCTTACTAATCCTCCTCGACACTCTATAAGGACCCACAAACCTTGGGTTCAATTTACCTTTCTTGCCAAAACGAACCACACCCTTCATAGGTGAGACTTTCAAGTAAACCCAATCACCAACCCTAAACTAAAGATCTCTTCTCCTCACATCGGAATAGGACTTTTGTCTACTTTGGGATTTTCAATCTTTCCCTTATCAACCTGACCTTCTCCAAGGCTTCCATGAACAAATCCGGACCTAGCAAAGCCATCTCCCCCACTTCAAACCATCTAACCAGGGATCTACAACGCCTACCATAAATAGCTGCAAAAGGAGTCATACCAATGCTTGAATAATAGCTATTATTATAAGCAAATTCAATGAGTGGAAGATGTTCATCCCAACTACCATAAACTCAAAAACACAAGCTATAAGCATATTCTCAAGAGTTTTGATAGTCCTCTCGGCTTGACTATCCATTTGAGGGGGAAAGTTTGTGCTAAGCTTAACATTGGTACCAATAACTCTTTGGAAAGACCTCCAAAAGTAAGAAGTGAATAGAACATCATGATCCGAAATGATAGATAAGGGCACCCTATCCAATCTAACCAACTCATGAATATATAATTTGGCATAATCTTTGGCACCATAAGTAGTTTTTACTAGTAAGAAGTGAGCCGACTTTGTCATTCTATCAACCACAATCCAAATATAATCAAAATGCTTCCTAGTCTTAGGCAACCCAACCACAAAATACATACTGATTTCCTCCCACTTCAAAGTAGGGATCTCTATATCTTGGGGTAGGTCACCTGACCTTTAATGTTCGGCTTTAACTTGTTGGCAATTGTGGCATCCGGATATGAACTTGGCAATGTCTCTCTTCATACCACCCCACCAATACACTTCCCTCAAATCTCTAAACATCTTTGTAGAACCGGGGTGAATAGAATAGGAAAAATTATGAGCCTCATCTAAAATCTTCTTTCTCAAATCATCAATACTAGGCACACACACCTACCTTGATACCTAGCGGCACCATCTCCCCCTTGGGAGAAAACGTCCACTTTACCATCTCTCACCAAGGCCTTCAACTCTAGCAAGGTGGGGTCAAGATCTTGTTTTGCATTTACCTCCTCAATCAAGGAAGACGTAGAACCATCAACAACCACTACACCACCATTATCAAGTTCTTCCAACCTAACCCCTAATCTAGCCAACCGATGAACCTCTCTAGCCGCATCTTTGCCAGCATCATCAACATGAGCTAGACTACCCATAAACACCCTACTTAGAGCATCGGCCATAACATTAGCTTTACCAGGGTGATAATGCACACTCATATCATAATCTTTAAGGAGCTCTAACCACCTTCTTTGTCTCAAGTTATGACCATTTTGGGTGAACACATATTAGAGACTCTTATGATCAGCGAACACATCAACATGAATCCCATACAAGTAGTGATGCCAAATTTTCAAAATAAATACTATGGCCGCCAATTCAAGATCATGGGTGAGATAATTCTTCTCATGCACCTTAAGTTGTCTAGAGGCATATGCTATCACCTTACCACTTTGCATGAAAACACACCCCAAACTAATTCTTGAGGCATCACAATATACAACAAATCTTTCCAACCCTTCCAGTAGAGACAAGATAGAATTGGAGACAAGGTTATTTTTCAAAGTTTGGAAACTCTTTTCACACTCATCGATCCACACAAATTTTGCCTTCTTTTGGGTCAAGTTTGTCATGGGAGAAGGGAGAAGCAACAAAAGAGAAACCATTTACAAACCTCCAGTAATAATCCGCCAGAAGCGACAGAAGAGAAACCATTTACAAACCTCCAGTAATAATCCGCCAAACCCAAGAATCTTCTAATGTCTGATGGAGTCAAAGGTCTAGGACAATTTCTAATCACCTCCGTCATCTTCTTAGGATCCACCTTAATACCATCACCCGATACCACATGTCCCGTAAATACAACCTTTTTCAACCAAAACTCATATTTTTCAGATCTTACATACGACCTCTCCTCCCTCAATATTTACAATACCACCCTCAAGTGATTCACATGCTCCTACTTACTGTGGAAATAAATCAAGATATTATCAATAAAAACCACCACAAACAAATAAAGGTAGGATTTAATGACCCTATTCATGAGGTCCATAAATATAGCTGGTGCATTAGTCAACCCAAGGACATAACCACAAACTCAAAGTGCCTAAACCTACTCTAGAAAGCCATCTTTGGAATGTCACACTCCCTCACTTTCACTTGGTGATATTGGGACTGAAGATCAATCTTAGAGAAGTGACTAGCCCCTTGAAGTTGATGAAAAAGTCATCAATCATTAGTAAAGGGTACTTATTCTTTATGGTGACTCTATTCAGTTGTCGATAATCAATGCACATTTTAAGTGAACCATCCTTTTTCTTCACAAACAACACCAGTGCACCCCAAGGTGACTTACTAGGCCTTATAAAACCCTTTTCCCGCAAATCTTTCAATTGTTCTTTCAACTCCTTCAACTCTGCCAGGGCCATACTGTAAGGGGGAATAGAAATGGGTTGAGTGTCAGGAAGGAGGTCTATACAAAAATTTATATCCCTATCAGGAGGGACACCAGGAAGCTCATTGGAAAGACATCAAAAAACTAATTAACCACCGGAACCGACTCTATAGGAAGGACTTTGGAGTTAACATCCCTAACCCTCACAAGATTATAGAGACACCCCTTAGAAATAAACTTTTGGGCTTTCAGACAAGAAATGAATCTACCCTTGACTACCATATCACAACTTTCCCACTCAAGGATGGGTTCATTAGGGAATTGGAATTTGACCTTATGGGTTCTACAATCAATAGAAGCATAATATCAATGTAACTAATCCATCCCAAGAATGATATCAAAATCCATAATATCTAATTCAACAAAATCACAAGGCAATATTTTACACAAAATGAACACAGGATGATTTTTATAGACTCTTCTAGCAACAATGGACTCACCAACGGGTGTAGACACTTCATAAGGCTCACACAATAATTGGGGACTAACATGAAGCTTTTTGGCAACAAAATGAGTAATAAAAGAAATAGCGGTACCTGGGTCTATCAATGTATACACATCAAAATCAAAGACCTTTAACATACTGGTAATGATATCGGGCACCTTGAAGCGCATAGAACCTATTTTACCTTAGAGCACCCCCCCTTGTTGGCCTCCTCTTCCCTTTGGACCTGTATTTGCTCCTTGACCTCGTGGATGACCATATCTACCCTTTTTTTGTGCAAGTGGACAATCAATCACCTTATGACCCACTTCACCACAACCAAAGAAAGCATTAGAATTCTTCAAACATGGACCACTGATTTCTTTCACACCTTAGGCACCTAGGATTTGGCACCCTACCATCACCACCTTGGAATCTCTGATTATCATTAGCGAACCTCCTATTATGAGCATTGGAAGGCCCTTTACCTTGGAACTTGTGGCCTTAAGGAAACCGGCCACCCTTAGGATTTTGGAATCCACCTTCAAAACGGGCCCTCTTTGCCTCACCACTTCTTCTCTTTCTTAAATTTTCCCCCTCTAGTTGTTTAGCATAAGACATG
Organism: Solanum virginianum; assembly: GCA_000787875.1. Taxonomy (NCBI): domain Eukaryota; kingdom Viridiplantae; phylum Streptophyta; class Magnoliopsida; order Solanales; family Solanaceae; genus Solanum; species Solanum virginianum. The sequence continues at coordinate 30,277 of DF359165.1, read as the reverse complement.
AGGCGGGACAAATCCATTTTACCTATCAACATGGTGGTTTGACACTTCTCATTCTCCAAGTCGAACACACCCGACATAAATTTATTCATCCTAGACCTCGGCGACAACAAATTATGGGGCATACCTGGAGTGTTGGTTGAACTTGAGGGCGTACTCCCTCACACTCATAGATCCTTGATTTAGATTCATAAACTTTATTATCTTTGCCTCCATTAGCTCAATAGGGAAGAATAAATTGAGAAATGCTGCTTTGACCTCTTTCCAAGGGATAGCATCACCAATCCCCTTCTCCATCTTCCATTGACTGAATCATATTTGAGCCACCCCCTTGAATTGACAGGCTGCCAACTCTGCTTTTTCCTCTGAATTAACCCTATAATGGACAACACCTTATATATTTCATCAATGAAATTTTGGGAGTCCTCATCGACGTTGGACCCATGGAACTCCGGTGGGTTCATCCTAGTAAAATCCCTCACCCTTGAGGTTAGAGTAGGAGCATGAGGGGCTTGGGCCCTTTGCTTGATTTGATTAGTTATGGCATGGGCTAGCATGGTAATAGCATCCCAGAACTCTTCATGGGCCACTCCCCCATCTTGAGGAGCTTTTTCTCTGGTGAATGAGCTCTTCTTCTTGTTGGAATAGTGAAACGACCACAAAAGGTTCTCAAAAATACGCCTTGAAATGCCTAGGGAGGGGCCGGTTGTTCCTGGGGTGAACAGGCTCTTCTTCCTCTTAGAATATACATGATTTAGAATAGCAAATAACATTCATTAGAGTAAAAGCCTTACCTCACTCTTAAAGCAACATAGATCATGAAGAAGGGATACATTTCCTAAAACAACTCGTAGCCTCTTACTCATAGTTGTGGTGTACTTCACGACCATGAATAAGATTCTAATCGACACAGTGTGTTGGATTATGAGGACCATTAAGATCCTAGTGCTCTGATACTAAGTTTGTCACAATCCAAGTATAGGACCTAGACGTGACACGGCGAATGAGAAATGCAAAGGAACCCCAAGCAAGCCTTTTAGCATATCAGTCACATATCCTTGATCACGAAAGCAAAATAACAACAACAAGAGATATGAATAAGGGAAAAAGGAACTAAGGGAAGTGTTGATATTTATAAAGCGTAAGAGAGTCAAACCTCAAAGCATAAGTACATAAATTATTCCAACAACACCTCTCGACATGGATTGGAGCGAGGGCCAAGACACTTTTTGGGCTTACCCTTATAGTGTCAAATGCTCAACATAAAGACATATCAAAAGTAAGGGTAGCATAGCTGTGTCCCTAGAATTGAGGACTCACCAAAGCTTATTTTTAGAAATGCCAAAACTATTCATATGGAGGATGATCGAAAGGAGCTCTTGTTTCTACATGGTAACATCATATAGGCATAGAGTATGCGTTAGTACGTTTGAATATATTAAGTATGTAGGATGCAATGCAATAAGACATAGACAACATAGTCAAAATGTATAATCATAAGCAATAGATAAGTATAATATCAATATGGCCTGCATGATCAGTGCTTGAAGTAAAACATGTCTGTAAAAAATATAACTTGTATAGAACTTAATATATGTGTAGGAGAAGACCATAATCATAGACCAAGCAACTATTACTTAGAATCCAAGGCATGTCACCCCCCGATGAGGTAGTCAAGGTACATACCCCTCAATGTGGTACTATAGACATGTCACCCCCCGATGAGGTGGTCAAGGTACATAACCCTCGACATGGTAGTATGGGCATGTCACCCCCCAATGGGGTGGTCAAGGCATGTCGCCCCCTCAACAAGGTGATTGGGCATATCACCCCCCAATAAGGTGTGGTCAACTTGCAACACTATAGATACTTTTTATGAATTCAATACATACATATAATCCCTTGATCATCATAAAGTCCCTTGACTTATAAACCATGTATTAGATCATCAATAACTCAAGAATCCTTGTCAAGATATTTTATCAAACACTTGGTGGATGTGCAATGCTAGTCCAAAATAATGCAATTCCAGAGTGAAATAATATGAGAAAAATCAATGTAAATAAATCCACCAACACATAGTAAAACCCTCATGTAAAATACCTTGAAATCCATTATCAAATCTCATAATAGATCATAGCTTCATAGTCCAAAACATACATAGTCACAATGGACAAACTATGTCATAGTATAAGCTTGAAATATGTAGACATGTGTTTCCAATCAACATTTCATAAAACCCCAATATTATTTGCAATCATAATTTGTAATAAGTAATTCCCATAAGTAATATACCTTGAAAACATATAAGTTTCATAAAAAGGATGGTTAGGCACCATGGGTGAAAGGACCCAATGGTTGAAACCCACATACCTTAAAATTGGGTTTTCCTTGTCTAAACTTGAATGAGACTTGAAGCTTGAATGTAGTTCTTGAGATCCAGAATTAGCTTTGGACACTTGAATTTAGATGAAATGTCACGACCCAACCTATGGGCTAGGACTAGTACCCGGTTGGGCACTTAGACACTACTGCTAAGCCAAAATCTAATTATAACAACAACTCATTTACAAAAATTTCGACAGAGTTTCCTCTATTTTACTAACTAACCAAATCCTGTAAACAGGAAATTCCCAGCAAATATCACAAATATATACATACGCGGGCTGACAAGGTCACCGCTGCGGTTAAACCGCCCAACATACATCATATATATACAGAATCATATAATCTATCAGAATCACATACCCACAGGTATCCACAGACCTCTATACAGACTAAATGAATCAAAAGACGGGACAGGGACCCATCGTACCCATGAATGTACATAATACAAAAATACAGAGGTAGTAAATATACAAAGAGTTGCTCCAAAGCAAAGGAGCTCTTCAAAAATAGAGGTCCTAAGCCGATGGCCCGCTACTCTGTGCGTCTGTACCTGCGAGCATGAAATGCAGCCCCCGAGCAAACGGGGTTAGTAAGAAGTACGTATCGAATATGTAAAGCAGAAGACACATATGTACATAAGAGTAACAGATTGAAGAAAGGCATAGGAGTCAAAATTGTATGCAAATATCAACAAGGATATTTCTTTTGTTTCCAAAATGTCAAGCGGATGCATAACATACGGAAATGATAGCGACCTCCCAACTCGCGCCATACCATGGCATCAGACCAGAAAGTTCAAATCTCTAACATCTCAGACATAAATCACAAATGTGGGATAAGTGACCCGGCATCCCTGAACTCACAAATCCCATAGTAAATGTGGCGTTGAGCCACCGAACCAAAGGCCCAATCTATCACTATGTTACCAAACTAAGCGGAGCCGACCCTTAGGCTGAGCCGACCCCACTATACCTAATCAACTTTGGAATATATGTATAGAGTATATTATGCACAATAACAACTGGCCCGGGAACTAGTGAACGAGATCATAATAGGCACGAATAGAGTCGTGAGAAGTCATATGCATAAAATAATTTTTATCCAAAAATCCAAAAGAGTAATACAATTTTTTTTCAGTTTTAGAGGTAACATGTTGTTATTCTTAAATTATTAGAAATCCCAAAGGAATAGTAACATAGTTATGATTGAAACTAAAATAGCAATTATGCAAACCATGGTTACCATATTCTTCCAAACTTACTAGATTTCTTGATTTTTCAAACTTACCAGATTTCATGATTTTTCAAACTTGCTAGATTTCCTTTAATCTTACAAACATACTAAATCTTAAGGACGTAAGGATTTGAAGTAAAACAGATCACCATAGGAATAGGATTTCTCAAATTTTTAGTTACAAAGTTGCATACTTCCTCCAAATTGGAAATTTCAAGAATGCAAGATTTACATTATTACATATTTGCAAAGGTGTATCAAGGGACCATCATGGATCTGATTCACAACTGGAATTCAATTAGAGTTCGTTTTAAGGTTCATGTGTAAGAATAACATGCCAAAATATCAAATGCTTTACATACCTCTCTTTTATGCCAAATTTACTCCAATGTCAAGCTAACCCGACTTACTCCTCCGGACGTACAATATCTACAATAATCACAATAGCGCTCTTAATTAACTACAATCCTTTACAGGTCTTTAAAACTCAAATTTAGCCTTAACTTATAAAAATTTCACCAGAATTTCCCCTTAAATGAGGACACCCCCGAGACTCTATCTCAGCCCCAATTCATCATCATCAACAACAACAATAATAACAACATTATAAGCCTTTCCAAGTTCGTATGCTTGCAAAAATGCGCCAACGCACTTCATCTTCCCCTCAAAACTGAAAAACAGGGCAGCCTACCCATTCTATACATACTTAACACATCCAAGCAGTTCTACACACTCCAAGAATTCAATTATATCATTCCACCGTCAAACGAAACGTTACAACGTCAAAGCACCAAATTTCATTACTTACACATATTCAAATTCAACTAACACTTCAAGAGTATATACAAACACTTTCCAATACTTCTCTCACCTCACAAGAATTATTTTCATCTCAATTAAATACAAGTGCAAGATTTTAAGACAATTTAACTTCACATACAAAAATTTCCTAAATTCGAACCCAACACCCTCAAGCCTATAATTCATGTATACAAGCAACCTTTCAAGGTTATTCTTTCTATTTAGACACTCTCCAATACATATACAAGCTTTAATTTAACTCAAACAAGAGGAAAATCTACATATCTTAACAACCCTTTTAAGAACTTTAAATCTTCTCCATCGCTTTACGAGGTGTTTTATCGACAAACCAATGCTACCACGGTACTTAGGGGACCGAATATACTAGGCTTGTAGCATCAAAATAGCAAGAGAATCGAAAAAAATGAATTGTGGTTGCTACTTACTGTAGCAACCCGAGAGCCTCATTGGATGGTTCTTGAAGAAGTTGTTTTTTTTTTCTAAGTATAAGTTGCTCTTGTGAAGAACCTAAGGCAACATATATGTATATATTAAAAATCCCCACAAGACCCTACTACACACAAGTGTACCAATAATAATAATACAACACCCTTATATATATATATATATATATATATATATATATATATATATATATGTTTATGCATACACACCTCTATGAAATATTCCAACTTGAGTTCTCAAACTTTTTAAAAAAAATACACTTAAGTCCTAAATTTTCCAAAAATTGTAACCTTGGTCCCAAATTTTGTAATTAATCCAAAACACCACAATACGGGTTCTAACATCCTCCCCTCTTAAGAACATTCATCCTCGAATGTCACAAGTATCTTATTGGCTCCAACCATAACATAATATCCAACATTGAAAAATCTGTCATGCAGCTAAGTTGACTAATACAAAGAAATGGAGTTACCTGACGATATGGAAAATAAATGAGGGTATTTCCTCTTCATTAGCTCCTCCGCTTCCCTAGTCATCTCCTTTCTGTTATTATTGCTCCATAATACTTTAACTGAGGCTACATCCTTGTTGTGCAATCTCCTGACTTGACGATCCAGTATAGCCACGGGTTGTTCTTCATAGGATAGTTCCTCAGTGATATGTATATCATTCATAGAAAAAACTCTGGAAGGGTCACCAATGCATTTGCAAAGCATGGAAACATGAAAAATCGGGTGCACTCCTCCCAGGTCATATAGCAGCTCCAACTCGTAAGCAACCTTGCCTATTCTGCGAACGATCTGATACAGCCCAATGTACCTTGGACTGAGCTTCCCTTTCTTGCCGAATCTCATAATAGCTTTCATAGGTGATACCTTTAAGAAAACCCACTCTCCAACCTGAAACTCTAACTAACGACGACGGTTATCGGTATAAGACTTCTGTCGACTCTGGGCTGCTATAATCATTCCTGAATGAGTTTCACTTTGTCTATCACCTGTTGGATCATGTCTTGTCCAATCAACCTAGTCTCACCAACATCAAACCAACCAATCGGTGATCGACACTTCCTACTATATAATGCTTCGTATGGTGCCATTTGAATGCTGGAATGGTAACTGTTATTATATGCAAACTCAATCAGCGCTAAATGCTTGTCCCAGCTACCTCAAAAATCCATCACACAGGCTCTTAACAAATCTTCTAGTGTTTGAATAGTACGCTCAGCTTGGCTATCGGACTGAGGATGGAATGAGGTGCTGAGACTTACTTGGGTCCCCAAACCTGCCTGAAATGACCGCCTAAAATTTACTATAAACTTGGTGTCTCTATCTGAGATAATAGATACAGGAACACCATGAAGGCGCACAATCTCCTTAATATACAATCTGGCATCAACCCACCAGGCTTCTAATGTTCTATCTTTACTTGCTGACAGTTCGGGCATTGGGCAACAAACTCTGCTATATCTCGTTTCATGTCGTCCCACCAATATAAGCATCTGAGATCATGGTACATTTTTGTTGACCTAGGATGAATAGAATAGCGGGCATAATGTGCCTCGCCCATAATTTGTCGCTGCGAATCTGCAACATTTGGCACACATAACCTGCCTCTGAACAATAAAGCTCCTTCGGGGGAGAGCTCAAACGGTGCCTGTCCCTTAGCCAAGGCTATGTCTCTATATCGAATCAAGGCAGGATCTTCATACTGACGCTGCTTAATTTCTGCTACAATAGAAGATTCAACCGGACTTTGACAGAAACCCCCACATCTCCAAATTCTGCCAAACGGACTCCCAGATTAGCTAATTGTTGAATATCATGAACGATCTCCTTCTTCTCTGGGGGTGCGTCAGCTAAACTGCCCATGGACTTATGACTGAGCGCGTCTGCTATGACATTATGTTTCCCCAGATGGTAGAGAACATCAATATCACAATCTTTTAGCAATTCCAACCACCGCCGTTGCCACAAATTTAATTCCTTCTGCTTAAATATATACTGGAGACTTTTGTGATTCGTATAAACATAAACATGAACTCCATACAAATAATGCCTCCATATCTTCAATGCATGGATCATTGCTGCTAACTCTAAATCATGGGTGGGGTAATTTTTCTCGTGCTTCTTCAGCTGTCGGGAGGCATAGTCTATCACCTTGCCATGCTGCATTAATACACACCCCAAACCTACATGGGAAGCATCACAGTAAACTATGTACCCATCCGGACACTCTGGCAAAGTCAACACAGGAGCTGAAGTTAATATCTCCTTCAATGGCTAAAAACTGTGTTCATAGGCATCGGACCACTGGAACTTCGCCCCTTTCTGTGTTAGCCTTGTTAAAGGCACTGCAATTGAAGCAAAATTCTCTATAAACCTCCTGTAGTAGCCAGTTAATCCCAAAAAGCTCTGCACCTCAGTCGGCATCGTCGGCCTGGGCCAATTCTTTACGGCCTCAATTTTCTTGGAATCTACCCGAACGCCGTCAACTCCTATAACATGGCCCAAAAATGCTACCAAGGATAACCAAAACTTACATTTGGAAAATTTACCATATAGCTTCTGGTGACGAAGGATACCAAGTACAATTCTCAAGTGTTTTGCATGGTCCTCCTTTGATCGAGAATAGAATAGAATGTCATCAATGAATACAATCACGAACACATCTAGGAATGGTTTAAACACTCGATTCATCAAGTCCATGAACACCACTGGAGCATTTGTTAGACCAAATGACATAACTCTGAATTCATAATGTCCATAACAGGTTCTGAATGCCGTCTTAGGGATATCTTCCACTCGCACCCGCACCTGATGATAACCCGATCGCAGGTCTATCTTCGAAAAGCACCTAGCTCCCTGCAACTAGTCAAACAGATCATCAATCCTGGGGAGGGGATATTTATTCTTTATAGTTACCTTATTCAGACGGTTATCGGACTAGTCAAACAGATCATCAATCCTGGGGAGGGGATATTTATTCTTTATAGTTACCTTATTCAGCTGCCGATAGTCAATACACATCCGTAGCGATCCATCCTTCTTCCTTATGAATAATACCGGGGCTTCCCAGGGAGAAGTACTAGGCCGAATAAAGCCCTTTTCTAACAAATCCCTCAACTGCTCCTTCAATTCCTTTAGTTCGGCTAGTACCATTCTATACGAGGGAATCGATATCGGCTGAGTGCCAGGCAACAATTATATAGCAAACTCAACTTCCCGTTCGGGAGGAATACCGAGAAGTTCGTCCAGGAATTCATTAACCATTGGAACAGACTGGAGAGTTGGAGACTCAGCATTTAGGTCATGAACTCAAACTAGGTGATAAAGACACCCTTTTCTGATCAACTTCCTTTCCTTGAGGTATGAAATAAACTTACCCTCGGCGTAGCAATATTGCCTGACCATTCAAAAACTGGTTCTCCTGGAAAATGGAATTGAACTAACTTCTTTTTGCAATCAACTTTAGCATAACATGAAGCTAGCCAATCCATGCCTATGATTACATCAAAGTCTATCATATCTAACTCTAACAAATTAGCCTAAGTGCAGCGGTTACAAACCAACACCAGACAATTTCTATAAGCCCTACTAACTATAATAGAATCTCCTACCGGTGTTGCGACCTCACACGGCTCTATTAGTTCAGACAGTATATCAATAGAACAAGCAACTAGCAGAAAAATATACAACAGAATGGATCCAGGATCAATCAACACATACACATCCCGAGAACAAACAAATAATATACCTGTAATAACATTGGGCGATGCCTCCTGGTCCTGTCGAGAAGCTAGGGCATATATGCGATTCGAAGGACCACTAGAACCTGGAGCTCCGCCATGACCTCTGCCGTGACCTGCCGCCGCTGGAGTACCTCACCCTGCGGGGCGCATAGCCACTGAAGTAGAAGAAGAAGCTCCAACTGCCCCTGAAGTCTGGGCTGACCCCTCTGCACCAGCTCTATCAGGACAATCCCGCATCTGGTGGCCCTAACGACCACATAGAAAGCAGGCACCTGAGGCTAAAAAACATTCCCCCGGATGACCTTTCTTACAGTATGAACACAGAGGTCTAACGAATCTCGACTGGCTACTAGGGCCCGGTCCTGCCCCTGACTGGCTAGTACCAGCTGGTCTCCTGCTAGGTGTCTGAGAAGGTGTGCTCCATGCTAGTTGAGGTGGATGTACACTCTGCTGCTGCTGCTGAAACTGTCTACCTCGAAAATCTGCAGCTCAACCGGCTAACCTAGCCCTCTTTCACTGGCCTCTATCATCTGCCCTTTCCACCTGGCACCCTCGACGATGACTCTCCATGCCCTGGGCGTGGGCCTGGATACAGGAAATATCCATCCCAAGTTGGGCAGCCATCACCAAACAACTATCAGCATAATATGAATCCAGCCCCATAATATAGCGATGTATACGATATGCCATGTTGGAAACATGTGCCGATGCATATCGGGCCAAAGAATCAAATTCCAAGTTGTACTCTCAAACCGACTGGCCTTGTTGTCTCAGCATTAGAAACCTATCCTCTCTGGCATGCCTAATCTCTGGAGGTAGGGAATGTCATGCTGGAAACATGTGCCGGTGCATAACTGGCCAAAGAATCAAATTCTAAGTTGTACTCTCGGACCGACTGGCCTTGTTGTCTCAGCATTAGAAACCTGTCCTCTCTGGCATGTCTGATTTTTGGAGGTAGGAAATGATCCAGGAACTCTTCAGTAAATTCACTCTAAATGGTGGGTGGGGCACTTTCACCCCTGGATAACATCCATGTCTTGTACCAATTTGCTGCAATATCTTGTAGCCTGTAAGATGCCAATTCTACAGATTTGGTGTTAGATGCTCCAACCACCCTTAAGGTCTGCTGCATTTGTCGCACAAACTCCTGGGGGTCTTCTGAAGTTTTGGACCCAAAGAATTCTGAGGGTCCACAATGCAAGAAATCACGAGCCCGAGTACTGTCGCGATAGGCTACTCAACTGCTTCCAGCCTTCTACTGATGGGCCTGGTGTTCCACCAGCTGCATCAGTAACTGAACTGCCTCCATCAATTCCTCACTTTCTGTACCTGGCTGGGGAGCTAGAGGTCCTGGCGCTTGGACTTCGAGAGCGGGTGGAGTGACTGAACCCGCTGTCGGGAGTATCCCCTCTAGTTCTAGCTGCCTACGGGCCCTAGCACCTCCTCGACCTCTTCGAGCCCCACTTACGGCTATAGGCCTGCCCCTACGGACAATAGGTACTCTTCTTGGCGGCATATCTAAAATCAGAAAGATAATTTTTGTTAGGAGGGGAATCATCCTACTAACATTATTCTAACGCACAATCTAAGATCATAGAAAAGAGTAACATCCTAAGTGTCCTGTAGCCTCCTGTTTATAGATGTGGTGTACGACACACCGATAAACAGGACTCTACTAGACATGGTCTGTGGACACTCCGAGTACTAACCGCTCTGATACCACTTCTGTCATGACCCAACCTATAAGCCGGGACTAGTACCCGATTGGGCACTCAGACACCACTGCTGAGCCAAAATCCAATTATAACAACAACTTATTTACAAAAATTTTGACAGAGTTTCCTCTGTTTTACTGACTAACCAAATCCTGCAAACAGGAAATTCCCAGGAAACATCACAAATATATACATACACGGGCCGACAAGGTCACCGCTGCAGTTAAACCACCCAACATACATCATATACATACAGAATCATACAATCTATCAGAATCCCATACCCACAAGTATCCACAGACCTCTATACAGACTATATGAATCAAAAGACAGGACAAGGCCCCATCGTACCCATGAATGTACATAATACAAAAATACAGAGGTAGCAAATATACCAAGAGTTGCTCCGAAGTAAAGGAGCTCTTCAAAAGTAGATAGGGGTCCTAAGCCGGTGGCTCGCTACTCTGTGCATCTGTACCTGCGGGCATGAAATGCAGCCCCCGAGCAAAGGGTGTTAGTATGAAGTACGTACTGAATATGTAAAGCAGAGGGCACATATGTACATAAGAGTAACAGACTTAACAGAGGCATAGGAGTCAAACTTGTATGTAAATATCAAATAAGTATATTTCTTTTGTTTTCAAAATGTTAAACGGATGCATAACGTATGGGAATGATGGCAACCTCCAAACTCGCGCCATACCACAGCATCACACCAGAAAGTTCAAATCTCCAATATCTCCAACATAAATAACAATAATGGGATAACTGAGCCAGCGTCTCTGAACCTCCAACATAAATAACAAACATGGGATAACTGAGCCAGCGTCCCTGAACTTACAAATCCCATAGTAAATATGGCATTGAGCCACCGAACCAATGGCCCAATTTGTCACCGTGTCACTAAATTAAGCGGAGCTGACCCTTGGGCCGAGCCGACCCCACTGTACCCAACCAACTTTGGAATATATGTATATTGTGTATTATGCATGATAACAACCGGCCCAGAAATCGGTGAACGAGATCATAATAGGCACGAATAAAGTCGTGAGAAGTCATATGCATAAAATAGTTTTTATCCAAAATTCCAAAAGAGTAATACAATTTTTTTTTCAGGTTTAGAGATAACATGTTATTATTCTTAAATTATTAGAAATCCCAAAGGAATAGTAACATAGTTATGATTGAAACTAAAATAGAAATTATGCAAACCATGGTTACCATATTCTTCCAAACTTATTAGATTTCTTGATTTTACAAACTTACCAGATTTAATGATTTTTCAAACTTGTTAGATTTCCTTTAATCTTACAAACATAATAAATCTTAAGGACGTAGGGATTTGAAGTAAAATGGATCGCCATAGGAATAGGATTTCTCAAATTTTTAGTTACAAAGTCACATACTTCCTCCAAATTGGAAATTTCAAGAATGCAAGATTTGTACTATTACATATTTGCAAAGGTGTATCAAGAGACCATCATGGATCTGATTCACGACTGGAATTCAAGTAGAGTTCGTTTCAAGGTTCATGTGTAACAATAACATGCCAAAATATCAAATGCTTTACATACCTCTCTTTCTACACCAAATTAGCTCCAACATCAAGCTAACCCGACTTACTCCTCCGGACATGCAATATCTACAATAATCACAATAGTGTTCTTAATTAACTACAATCCTCTACGGGTCTTTAAAACTTAAATTTAGCCTTAACTTATAAAAATTTCGCCAGCATTTCCCCTTAAATTAGGCCACCCTCAAGAGTCTATCTCGGCCCCAATTCATAATCAACAACAACAACAACAACAACAATAACAACATTATAAGCCTTTCCAAGTTCGTATCCTTACAAAAATGCGCCAACGCACTTCATCTTCCCCTCAAAACTAAAAAACAAGGCAGCCTACCCGTTCTATACATACTTAACACATCCAAGAATTTCTACACACTCTAAGAATCTAATTAAATCATTCAACCGTCAAACAAAATGTTGCAACGTCAAAGTGCCACATTTCATTACTTACACATATTCAAATTCAACTAACACTTCAAGAATATATACAAACACTTTCCAATACTTCTCTTACCTCACAAGAACCATTTTCACCTCAATTAAACACAAGTACAAGATTCTAAGATAATTTAACTTCACATATAAAAATCCCCCAAATTCGAACCCAACACCCCCAAGCATAGAATTCACGTATACAAGCAAACTTTCAAGGTTAATCCTTCAATTTGACACTCCCCAATACACATACAAGCTTTAATTTAACTCAAACAAGAGGAAAATCCACATACCTTAACAACCCTTTTAAGAACTTTAAATCTTCTCCACCGCTTTACGAGGTGTTTTCTCGACAAACCAACGCTACCACGTTACTTAGGGGACCCAATATACTAGGCTTGTAGCATCAAAATAGCAAGAGAATAAAAAAAATGAATTGTGGTTGCTACTTACTGTAGCAACCCGAGAACCTCACTGGATGGTTCTTGAAGAAGTTGTTTTTTTTCTAAGTATAAGTTGCTCTTGTGAAGAAGCTAAGGCAACATATATGTATATATTACAAATCCCCACAAGACCCTATTACACATAAGTGTACCAATAATAATAATATAACACCCTTATCACTTGTTCTAGATTTGTTTTTAAGAGTCCTAACAAAACATCTTATGAAAGAAACTAAGTATTAGTCTTATAAGTGGACACATATATTTATAAGTTTATGTACACACACCTCTATGAAATATTCTAACTTGAGTTCTCAAACTTTTTTTAAAAAAATACACTTAATTCCTAAATTTTCCAAAAATTACAACCTTGGTCCCAAATTTCGTAATTAATCCAAAACACCACAATATGGGTTCTAACATGAAATATTTGGTTAAGTGTTAGAGAGGGTTTTGAGAGTGTCTTGAGTGATATAGAGTATAAAAATGGCTAAGTATATGTGTTTTTATGCATAAAAAGGGCATGGGGCGAACACCCCAATGTGTTAGGCCGAAAGTGAAAAATATGGCTAAGTATAGGTATTTTCACGCATATGAGGGCATGGGGTCAAGGCCTCAATGTCTTAGGCCGAATAAGATAAATTAAGGAAGTGCAAACACACCTTCATGATGGATCGGCACTGCGGATGCCTTCTGTTTATGAAATTTTTGTGAAAATGAAATTTCACTATGGGTCTTCTAAAATCAGGGTTATACCCATTTCCCACTCAATTTTTTCCCCTGATCAAGAATATGAAGTCAAATTTTTGATATCACGCATAAATTTTAAGATATATGAAAATTATGATTATGGGCATTTCTAAGGCACACTAATGTTTTTGGGGCGTTTCTTAGAGTATCTTCATCAAGGATGTAAACAACAAATCATTCATTTTGATATCAAGCCTCAAAATTCTGTAGACCATAACTTGAACCCCAAAATCTCCAATTTTGGTCTTGCCAAGTTATGCTCCAAGGAGAAAAGTATTGTCGTCACATTGACTGCAACTAGAGGGACCATCGGTTATATTACACCAGAAGTGTTATCAAGCAATTTGGGAAAAATGTCTGACAAGTCTGATGTCTACAGCTTTGGAATGCTGCTACTTCAAATGGTTGGTGGGAGGAAGAATTTTGATGAAAAGGCGGATACTAACCAAATGAACATTTCCAAGTGGATTCATCAGCGATTTAATCAAGGAAAAGAGTTGAAAATCGAGATTGAGGAAGACGACGATATCATAATTATAAGCAAATTGGCTATCGTAGGACTTTGGTGCATCCAATAGGATGCATTAGATCGACCTTCTATCAAAGTTGTAACTCAAATTCTAAAGGAGATAGAAGTAACCTAACAATTCCTCCTCTTTCTACAACAGGAAATAACACCCAGGCTGGCCCTTTTACGCAAAAGTTAACGATAACAACAAAATTAGAATGAATGGAAGCCTTAATTACAGATCAACTCCTGCACCTAAAGTCGTATTGTCAGAGGTAGTACAAGAGGAAATCTGAATTTGAGTATTTTCATTAGATACTTGTTAAGTCATTATATTAGCTGCTACTTTTGCAACTCTTTTCCATGTCCAAATGTCCCCTCGCTAAAAGTGTTTTTTCCTGTAGTGATTGTTACATTGTCATGATTCTAACATCAATGCTATCTCAAAAGTTATTACAAATGCAGCACCTAAGGGTTCATTTGGTTGGCTGCATCAGTAAAGTAATCCTAGTATAATGTAATACAATGCAACACTAAGAATATATCCCGTTAAGATGCATGTGATGTAATCAAACTCCTTGCAAATTCAACAGTTCAAAATGTACCAGAGTAAATGCCCTTACTTTAGCTTCAAATTGGGTTGACGAGTTCATTAGTAACTCTGTTCAAGTAATCTGTAACTTCAAATCTACTTCAGAAGCTAAGAACACCAGAAAGCATCACAACAAAGAGGATGAAATCAAATGACCAAGGCTGGAATTCTTGTCGACATCTTAATAATCATCTATATGAGTACATAATCTTTCAAATTCTTGTCAACATCGTAATAATATTTGGCTTAAGGGCTTCACACTTCACATGTAGTATAGATGTGGATATAGATTTAACATTTGGCAAATTCAACTTTTAACACAAGACTGAAATTTTGTTCCAATGAAATTATCAAGCTTAATTTAAATGTTTATTACATTAGTAAAAGTGATGATATTATGTAGAAATATCAGAAATTAGGAACAATGAAGAGAGCATAGATTTGTGTTATTGAAATGCCCTAAAAAAGCCCTAAAAAGGTACTTTGAAAATGTCCATAATCATAATTTTCATATATCTCAAAATCCACACGTGATATCAAAAATCCAATTTCATATTCTTGATCAGAAGGGAAAAATTAGTGGG
>DF359166.1:31184-53614 GCA_000787875.1 Solanum virginianum | reverse complement strand
CAGATCGATGGCAACTTTAAGACCTAAAAAAGAGTTCACCCTTAAGGAGAATGGTAATATCCGGAAGGACTTCGACGACCAGCGAGCAACAGAGGAAGAAGCACTTGGTTCCTTGGAGAGCAAGGTCGAGGCCTTGGAAGAAAAGTTCTTGGGCGTGCTAGAAGCCATGAATGCCAAGATGAAGGAGCTTCAGAAAGCCATCCAGTAAGGGAGGCATGCTACCCCTGCCGTGGAACGGGAGGCCAGGATCGAGGCTCCCAAACTGCCTACCTTTAAAGGTGTTATTGACGCCCAGGAGGTGGAAAACTTCTTGTGGCATTTGGAGAATTACTTCAGCTACAACAAGGTGACCAGTGACGATATGAAGATCCACATGGACATCATATACCTGACTGAGATGGCAATGCTGTGGTGGAAACGAAAGGATGCTGAAGTAAAAAGGGAACTCTGCACGATCAGCACGTGGGAACAATTCAAGGCAGAGTTCAAAAAGGCGTTCTACCCCAACAACGTTGTCCACGAAGCCAAGAGGAGGCTTAGGGAGTTGAAGCAAACGGGCAGTATGAAGGCCTACATAAAGGACTTCACTACTCTCACACTTTAAATCCCCAACCTTACGGACAAAGACATGCTGTTCTACTTCACTAATGGGCTACAGAGTTGGGCTAAGACCGAGTTGGAGCGACGACAAGTTTCCACCTTTGATGAGGCCATCTCACAAGCAGAAGCCCTGACGGACTTCAAGCAGGATCGTGGTAAGGCGAGAGAAGTCCGAAGTAGCCATGCCAAGGGTGGGGGAGATCGCAGCAGGGGCAGGGAAGCCCGCCCACCTAGGAAGCCAGGTCTTTAGGCATACGCGGAGAAGGAGGGCCAACCGTAGAGAGGCTGCTATATATGCGGCGGTCCTCACGGGTATGCAAGGTGTCCTCAGATGAAGAACCTTGGAGCCGTCCTACGAGATTACGGGAAGAAGGAGGCACAAGACCAAGGCCAGAGTTCGGACACCACGCACGTAGGAATGATTGGGGTCTGTGCCGCTATAGCCAAGACAGCCGGTAAGCAGGAGGCTTACCCCACACAATATGTGGATATGACCCTGAACGGGAAGCCGGTGCGCGCCATGGTAGATACTGGAGCCGAAGCCAACATCATGACCAAATCTGCAGCGGCAAGATTGGGGCTGAGCTATAGTCCGAGCAGCACGCGTCTCAAAACAGTCAACGCCCCACCAACGCCAGTATGCGGAGTTGCACATGGCATCGACGCCACCTTAGGCAGATGGCGAGGTAAGACTAGCTTTGCTGTCGCCCCCTTAGACATCTTCGATGTTATACTTGGTCAAGAGTTCTTCCGTCAATGCCACACCATGATCGACCCCTACCTTCAACGGATGCTCGTGATGGAGAAGGAAGGGTCCTGCATGGTGCCTTTGGTCGAGATGCCCAAGGCGAAAGGATTCTCCCACTTATCGGCCATGCAATTGATAAAGGGCTTTAAGAAGGGGGAACCAACGTACCTGGCAACCATCGTAAGTTCAGGTGGTCGAGATGCCCAAGGCGAAAGAATTCTCCCACTTATCGGCCATGCAATTGATAAAGGGCCTTAAGAAGGGGGAACCCACGTACCTAACAACCATCGTAAGTTCGGGTGAAAGCGATGGTGTAGTAGAACCTTTGCCACCTTGCATAGAGAAGGTGCTCGATGAGAACAAGGACGTCATGCCCGAAGAATTGCCGAAGCATGAGCTCCTAGAAGCTGGCCATATCCGTCCATCCAAAGCACCCTATGGAGCTCCTGTGCTATTTCAGAAGAAGAAGAATGGATTGTTGCGCCTTTGCATTGACTACCGGGCGCTAAATAAGGTGACCGTGAAAAACAAATATCCAATCCCACTTATAGCAGACCTGTTCGACAGACTTGGACAAGCTAAGTACTTCTCCAAGATGGACTTGAGGAAAGCTTATGATTTAAAGTTGCCTAGTGAAATTTATTTGGTTCATCCGGTATTCCATGTCTTTATGTTGAGGAAATGTGTTGGTAATCCTAATGCTATTGTGACTTTTGATGTTGTGGGTGTTGTTGAAGATAACTTGACATAAAAGGAGGTTTCGGTTCAGATTTTGGATCGGCAAGTGAAAAGATTAAGGAACAAGGAGGTGGCATTTGTTAAGGTCCTTTGGAGGAACCAACAAGTTGAAAGTGCTACATAGGAGGCCAAAGCGAACATCCAAAAGTTGTATCCTTATATTTTCCACTCCACTCAAGCCTAAGGTACTAGTCCTAAGTCCTCTATGTGATTTCAAGTCTTATGTTTCTAGCCTCTGTGTCATTCATATGTATTCATGTTTAAGTTGGCAAATTTGTGATGATTTTACACTTATGTTGAGATTTTTAAAATGGTATTTTAAATATAATATTGCATTATTGTTGGGATGATTTGTTTATAATCATTCTTGTCTTGTACATCTCTTTTACATTCGGGGACAATTGTTCCTAAGGGGGAGATATTGAAACGACCCCAAAAAGTGACTGAAAATATGCCTCGAAATGCTTGAAATTTTAAATTTTATATATCTCAAAATACGTGCATGATATAAAAAAATTTTACTTCATATTTTTGTTCAGGGGGTCAAAATTAGGGGGATAAGGGTCTAACCCCAATTTAACAACAAACGATTAGCAATTTCATTTTTCTTTATTTTTCTAATCTAGAATTGATCCACGACAGTGTCGCGACATGAATGTTACAGACACATATTAATTTTGCCTTAGCAAAAAGTCCTCATTGCAGACCAAATGTGGACTTGTGTATTTATTGCCAGTGATTTTTATCTCGGTCCAACGCTTTTGGGTCTTCGGCCTAAGTGTTCCCAAACGTGTTTTTACCTATACATAGCTATATTTCACCCTCATATTATCCTAAACATTTCTCAATACTCACTCAAACACTTAGCCATATTTTTCACTCCCAAATTCAAGTATGAAAACCCTTATCCGGAACTAAGGATTTCCTTCAAGCTACAAGCCTCCATTTTCAATCTTCATCAAGAGCTTCCAGAAAGCTAAGATATGTAGGTTTTAGCAATTGGGTCCTTCCATCTATAGTACCCTAATATCCTTTTTACTCAATTTGCATGATATAAAGTTAATTTTACAATTGGGTTTACTAGTATGAACATTTCTATGAACTATGTTAAAGTTATGTAAAGTTGTGATTCTTTTGCTATGTTTTGAGCCATATATCTTGAACCTATTATAAGATTTGATGAGAGATTTTGATGTATGTTGCTTAAGGGTGTTGCAAGATGTTGATTTATAGTTTTACAATGGATTTTCTTGCATGATAGCATCTCTATATTTCATGGTTTTATACTAGCATTACACACCCTCTAAATGTTTGATAAAATGTTTGGATGTGGTTTCTTGGAGAATTGAAGGTCCAAAGCATGAGATACGATATGATTGATGTTATTATGATAAAATACGCTTATGTATAAGATATAATCTATATAAATTATTGCATTAGACCATGCCTGATTTGGGGGGACTAAGAGCCCGTATAACCTTGTCGAGGGGTTTGTACGTTGATAACCAAGGTGGGGGTTTGTACTCATCAACCATATGAGGGGTTTGTACTTTGCCACCAGGGTGATAAGGTTAAATTATTATCAACCATGTGAGGGGTTTGTATCACACCACCAGGGTGATGGGGCAAGACCATCACCAACCTACCAAGGGGTTTGTAATTTGGAAATCTAGCTTGATCTCTTCTATGCATATGATATCCTATATGTTGAGGTGGCATCATCACCAATCTACCAAGGGCTTTATACCTTGGAAAGCTAGCTTGGTCTCTTAACCTATATGAGCATGAGTTATTTAAGCATGTTTTACTTATGCATTGATCATACATGCCATATTGTTAAATTATGCCTATTGCCTATTGTTATGTAGTTTTACTACGATGCCTATTTCTTGTTGCATTGCATCCTACATAATTAGTACATGCAAATGTACTAATACATACTCTTGCCTACATGATATCACCATGTAGGAATTGGTGCTCAACTTAATCATCCTCCTTCAAGTGGCTAGTTCGGTACTACTCAAACTAGTTGGTGAGTCCTCCACTTTGGGGACCTTAGTCTATGTTGTTCTTATTATGTATTGAGACACTCTTCTTTATGTTCTACTTAACTATGAGGGTGAGCGCGGTTGCTTTATCTTGGCCCCCGCTCTTATCTATGTCTTAGAGGTATTTGTTGTACATGTTATGTATCTATGCTAAGAGCCTTAACTCTATTGTTCTTGATATCTATGATATTAAAGTGTTTCATTAGCCTCGGTTTTCCAAATTTATTATCTCTTGGTGCTTGCTTTATTGCTTTCGCGGCCAAGGATTTGTAATGATGTTCTAAGAGGCTTGCATGTGGTCCCTTCGGGTTCCTCTTGCGCTGTGTCACATCTAGGCCTTAGGCTTGGGTCGTGACACAAATTATCTATTATTGAAAGGGGATACTTATTTTTTATAGTGACATTATTTAGTTGTGGATAGTTAATGCACATATGGAGCAACCCGTTCATGTTCCTTACAAATAATACTGGCGCACTGGATGGAAACCGACTAGGTCTAATAAAACCCTTCTCTAACAAAATCCTTCAGTTGCTCCTTTCACTCCTTCAACTCTATAGGAGCCATTGTATAAGGAGGGATTTAGATAGGATAAGTATCGGATAAGAGGTCTATACCAAAGTCTATCTCCCTTTCTGGAGGAACACCTGGTAACTCCTCCGAAAAGATATCTGGGAACTCACTTAATACAGAGACCAACTCAGGGGAAGGAACTTTGGAAGAGACATACTTGACCCTCACTAAATGGTAGATGCACCCCTTGAAAATCATGATCAGGCCTTTATGAAATAAATAAACCAACCCCTACATGAAGAGTTGCTACCCTCCCATTCATGAAATGGCTCATTAGTGAATTGGCACTTAACCCTGTGGTTCTGTAGTCAATGGGAGCATAAGAAGCATACAATCAATCTATCTCTAGAATCACATAAAAGTCTACCATAGAAAGCTCACTAAGTCACATGGAATCACTTTCTGTAAGATAGAAATGGGATAACTTTTATAGACTCTTCAGGCTATGATGAACTCGCCTGCAGCCTTACTCACCTCATAGGGCTCATGGCAGACATTAGAACATGCATGAAACGTACAAGCAAGGGATGGGGTTACAAAAGACAAATTTTCTACCAAATCTAAAAGTGCGTATACATCATAATAAAAAACTCTTAACATACTAGTGACCACGTCTGGAGCTTCTTCAACCTTCTTGGCGACCAAGAAGAGCATAGAACTAGTTGGTCCTTCGGGTTCCTTGGACTTGACCTGAAACACCTCTCATGTGCTTTGGAATGCCCCATAATCATAATTTCCAAATATCTCAAAATTCGTGCGTGATTTCAAAAATCTGACTTCATATTCTTGAGCAGGGGAAAATAGAGTAGAAAATGGGTATAACCCAGATTTTAGAAGACCCACAGTGAAAAATAATTTTGACTAAGTTTACGATTTCCAGTGGTTGTACATGCCCAGGGCGCGACGCAACTGGGGCACTTCACTATGTATTTTGAAGTCCACGTTTTGTCCGTGTCACGCCTGGGGTGCAAACTAGTGTAACATTTTCCTTGGTTTTCTTATATCACCCAAGGGCAGTAGTGTCATAGCCTCATGCCCACTTAAACATGAAATCTCCCATACTTAGCAATTTTTGAACTTCGTAGTTCACAGAACCCTCTTTAAAACCTCTCTAACTTTCTATAAATTCTCTTATTCAAATCTAAGGATTTTAAGCCCAATTTTGAAAATCAAGGACTCATTTCAAGCTCTAAGTCTACTTCAATTTCATTTATAGGAATTCAAGGTTTAAGGTATGTGGGTCTTCCTCCATGGGTCCTTCCATCCATGGAGCCCAACTTTTCTCCTTTTATGAAAATTGCATGGTTTGAAGTTGTATTACCAATGGGTATCTTCTATTATGAAATATGAACATAAATTATGTTGGGGTTTTAACAAGTGTTGATTGATTATGCATAAATTTCTATTTCAAGCTTATTACACGAATTACTTTTATCTATTGAGACTATGCATATTTTGAGATATGAAACTATTAAGTATTATAAACTTTTGTGATGGATTTTAAGGTACCCTACGTGAGGGTTTTACTACCATACTAGTGGGTTGAATTGCATTGAGTTTACTCATCTTGTTTTACTCTTGAATTGCGTGATATTGAACAAGTATCATGAACCCCCCATGTGTTTGATAAAATGACATGACAAGAATTCTCAAGTTATTGATGATCTATTACATGATTTATAAGTCAAGTGACTTTATGATGATTGAGGGCTTTCAAGAATATATTGCATTTATGAAAAGTATCTATGATGTTACAAGTATCAAGTTTAGCCCTATTTGAATATTTTACCTTTTGTGAACCATTCATGTTAAGGCAAGGGTTCATGTATGATTATGATCTACTCTTATGTTCAAGTAAGGCTCAATACTAGAGGTTAAGCATGTTTATAAAGTATATAAGTCATGTTATCATATCTCTTACAAGCTACTCATATTATGATTAAAGTATGATTATTTCAAGTATTCCATGGGACTTGACTTACCACCGATTGAGTCATAAGATGGGGACTCAACTCAAGGGGTCTTTATATAATGTTTTTAGTCTCTAAACTATGTGTCATCATAAGATTATGCTTATTACCCTTGATAAACTAGTGGATTCATCTAGCTACACCATACCTTGTTGAGGGGGTGACATGCCTCGAATTATTCATTGTATGGTTTACCATGGCAAGTAGACCGCACCTTGTCGAGGGGGTGATATGCCTCGATCACCTTACCAAGGGGGTAACATGCCTTGGATTCCAAGTAGTAGCTCACTTGGTCTATGTTGGTTAAGGTCTCTTCCCACACATGTATTATGTATTATGTAAGTTGAATGTCTTACAAGCATGAGTTATTACTAGCATTAATTATATATGTCATATTGAGATTATATCTATTGCTTAAATGTATGAATTTTGAATATGAGGACTTATATCCTTGTTGCATTGCATCCCGCATACTTAGTACATTCAAACTTACTAACGCATACTTGATGCCTACATGATATCACCATTTAGGAACAGGAGCTCCTTTTGATCATCTTCCTCGTAGCTAGTTTGGTTCTCGGAGAAATCTTTGGTGAGTCCTCAATTCTGAGGACAATATCTTCTTATTTTATGTTATGTTGAGACTACTTCTTATGTTGAATACTTGTTACTATGAGGGTGAGCCCGTGAAGTGTCTTGGCCCACACTCCATTCTAAGGTGGAGGTGTTTTTGGATACTATGTATGTAAATACTATCAGCTTTACTATTTTATGCTTTTACTATGGTCAAATACTTTCCTTAGCCCTGTTTCCCTTTTTATTATATCTTGTTGATATTATTTTGCTTCTGTGACCAAGGATGTGTGAGTAATATGCTAAGAGGCTTGTTCCTCATTTGTCGTGGCACGTCTAGGCCCTAGCTTTGGGTCATGACAAGCTTGGTATCAAAGTACTAGGTTGTTAATGGTCCTCAGAAATCCAACACATCGACATTGATTAGAGTCTTATTCATGGTTGTGAAGTGCACCACAACTATGAATAGGGGGTATGAGGCGTTTTAGGAAATGTTTCACTTCTTCTTGGTCTATATCGTGCTTTAGATAAAAATATAAGAGTTTTTTCCTAATGAATGCTCTTGTTTCTTCTAGATCATGCCATTACCATAAGGAAGGCTATGGAGAGCCCGTACACCAGAGGAGCAACTGGCCCCTCCCGCTCCACAAGTTCCTCAAGATGGAGGGGTAGCCCAAGAAGAGTTCTGGAATGCCATCATAATGTTAGGCCATACAATGACCAACCAAATAAACCAAGAGACAAAAGCACCTCATGCTCCCACTCCGGCCTCATGGGTGAGGGATTTCACAAGAAGGAATCCACTAAGTTCCATAGGTCCAAGGTGGAAGAGGATCCTCATGAGTTCATCGATGAGGTGTATAAGGTGCTATCTATCATGGCAGTATATTTGAAGGAGAAAGTGGAGTTAGCAGCCTGCAAACTCAAAGGTGTGGCCCAAATTTGGTTTATACAATAGAGATTGGAGAGGAGAGATGATGATAATACTCCTTAGGAGGAGTTCAAAGCCACCTTTCTCAATCGTTTCTTCCCTACCTATCTAAGAGAGTCTAAGATGATGGAG
Organism: Solanum virginianum; assembly: GCA_000787875.1. NCBI lineage: Eukaryota > Viridiplantae > Streptophyta > Magnoliopsida > Solanales > Solanaceae > Solanum > Solanum virginianum. The sequence continues at coordinate 45,303 of DF359166.1, read as the reverse complement.
TTTATAAACCTCAAGCTAGGTTCCATGATTGTGAGGGAGTATACCCTTAAGTTCAATAAGCTTTCCAAGTATGTTCCATATTTGGTGGCCAACCCTAGAGCTAGAATGCAAAATTTTTGTCAGGAGTGTCCAACTTGGTTAGTGAAGAGTGTCATACCACCATGCTAGTGAGTGATATGGAATTGTCTCAGCACATGACATATACCGAACAACTAGAGAGGGAAAAGCTTAGGAAGAGAAGAAATCGGGAGTCTAAGAGGGCTCGATTTGAAGGTGGTTTCCAATGTTCTAAGGATGGATGATTTCCTCAAGGTCACAAGTTCCAAGGCCAAGGGTCTTCTAATGCTCCTAACAAGAGAATTACTAATGATAACCAAAGATTCAAAGGTGGTAATAGTGGAGTGTCTAATCCTAAGTGCCAAAGATGTGGTAGAAACCATGGTGGCCATGTTTGAGAAACTCTAATGCTTGCTATGGTTGTTGTAAAGTGGGTCACAAGGTTGTTAATTATCCTCATACTAAAAACAAAGTTAAAGATGGTCATTCTCAAGGCCAAGGTACGAATGCGGGTCAAAGGGAAAAGAGAGGTTAACAAGGGGGTGCTCCAAGGGAAAATAGATTCTATGCTCTCCAAGAAAGACAAGGAGTGGAGGAAGTCCCCGATGTTGTTACCAGTATAGTGAAGGTTTTTTATTATGATATGTATGTTTGATAGATTCGGGTGCCACTCTTTCTTTCATTACTCCTTTTATTGCCAAAAAGCTTTTTGTAAGTCCCGAGTTGTTGTGTCAACCTTATGAAGTGTCTACCCCCATTGGTGAGTCCATTATTGCTAAAAGAATCTATAGAAATTGTCTTATGTTCATATTGCATAAGGATTTGCCATAAGATTTTATTGAATTGGATATAGTGGATTTTGATATTATTCTTGGGATGGATTGTTTACATGTATATTATGCTTCTATTGATTGTAGAACCCGTAAGGTTAAATTTCAAGGGTTGCATTCATTATCTTGTGAGGGTTAGGGATGTTGAGTCTAAACTCCTTCCTATTGAGTCAGTTCCAGTGGACAATGAGTTTCTTAACGTCTTTCTTGATGAGCTTCCTAGTGTTCCTCCCAAAAAGGAAATATACTTTGGTATAGTCCTCCTTCCCGATACACAATCCATTTCCATTCCCCCTTACCGTATGGTCCCAGCGCAATTGAAGGAGTTGAAGGACCAATTGAGGGATTTGTTGGAGAAGGGTTTCATAAGGCCTAGCAAGTCACCTTGGGGTGTACCGGTATTATTTGTAAAGAAAAAGGATGGTTCCCTTAGAATGTGCATTGATTACCAGTAACTTAATAGGGTGACCATAAAGAACAAGTACCCTCTAGCAAGGATCAATGAACTTTTTAACCAACTACAAAGGGCTAGTCACTTTTCTAAGATTGATCTTCGGTCCTGATACCACCAACTAAAGGTGAAGGAGTGTGATATTCCCAAGATAAATTTTTGGGCTAGGTATGGGCATTTTGAATTTGTGGTTATGTCTTATGGGTTGATTAATGCACTAGCTATATTTATAGATCTCATGAATAGGATCTTTAAATCCTACCTTGATATGTTTGTGGTGGTCTTCATTGATGATATATTGATTTATTCTCGGAGTGAAGAAGAGCATGTGAATCACTTGAGGGTGGTGTTGTAAATCTTAAGGAATGAGAAATTGTTTGCTAAATATGAAAAGTGTGAATTTAGGTTGAAAGAGGTTATTTTTCTAAGGCATATGGTGTCGGGTAATAGCATTAAGGTGGATCCTAAGACGACAGAGGTGATAAGAAGTTGGCTAATGTGCTGTCAAAATACAACACATTTGATCCCTAAAACAAGGGATTTTGTGAGTTATTAATGCGAATTTGTATGATTTTTATATGTTTTTGTGTTGTTCTTGAAGAAGAGTTAGGTTGGCATGATTTTAAAGGAAAATAGTAGAGTTTGCAGAATCATAGGACATATAAGTTCACCTATGAATCGTAACCCATGCTACGAGTCGTAGGGTGTTATCATAACAAGAAACAGAGACAAAAAATCAAGAATCTGCTAAGTGGAAGTCAACCCTACAAAGCCATCCTATGAGTCGTAAGTCTAACTATGACTTATATAAGTATACTCGTAGCAGGAAATAGAGAGCCCAAACTTTTGATCAATAACTGAAAGCCTAGACTACGAAAGGAGCAGATGAGTTGTAGCCCAGCTACCACTCATACCAATGGGTCATATCAGTTGACTCCAAGATGCCAAGAACCCGATACATCACCCTGAGTACAACTCGTAGGTCACCCTACGAGTCCTACCTGTGAGGTGTACTAGCTGCTAGCTATCTTTTCTGTGTAATTTTTAGGGTTTCAACTTATAACTACTATAAATAATTTAAGTTAGGTTTTATTTTAGAGAGGAAGAACGAGATTCCATTGGAGAGATATTGAATGCGCCTTTGAATATTCTCTCAAGAATATTTTAGGGTTCTAGGAAAGTTAAGTAGCTAAGCACCCACAACTTGGGGTTATGGGAACCATGGGTAGTTGACCTGAGATGACCTAGGTTTGTGCATTTCTATGATTGGGGTTTTGGATGTATTGTCTATTTCTCTTCATTATGATTATTATTTGGTGGTGGCTAACACCAAACCCCGCCTACTATCATGATCCCCACCAAGTTAATGATGAATAGGAAAAGGGAAATAGATGATAGGATTCGATTAATGTGTTCTCATCTAATCAACCAAACCTGACCAAGGGGAAGTTAACAGGGACAATAGGTAATAGTTAGTTGGCACGCCATGGTTGTCGACCAAGCGCAATGGTGAACTTCAACCTTCACCTTCACAAGAGGGTTGGAAGAACCTAAGTTATTGTCCTACATGCAAATCTTTAATTACAGTTATGTTATCAAGGTTAGTCGAGTCAATGAACCATGGGGAACACAATTCCCAAGTTATCCCTAAAATTGAGTGTTTTCCTACATCGTAGTAAAGTGCCTATTTTTTTTCTTGAATCACAACCCCCCCTTTTTAGATACTTGAAATGATTGATAGTGAAGTCTTGCAGTCAAACCCTGTAGATTCTACCCTAACCTTTGGTTATGTTAATCACTAACAGCGACTACTTTCTTATTGGAGCGTGAACATCATATTATCAAAAATTATAGCACCGTTTCTAAGGAATATGGCTAGATTTTGACGTGATTTCACTATTACTTAGTTCTAGTATTAATTTCTAGACTCTCTTGTATTTTACTTTTGTTTTTGTTTTTGTTGTTTAATTTTAATTGCAGGGTATACTAGGTTGTATGCCCAACTCAAGGAGCCAAGGCCATCCCTTAGCTCTAATCAATTTGGAGATCTATCGACTCTTTAGAAAAATGGCTCAAGTGAATGAGGATATCGCGGTTGAGGAAGAAATGAATATGAATGATGATATGGGAAGAGAGGAGAATCTACCACCAAGGGATAACAGGCCATAGCTTGGGGACTTCAACGAGAATGCTTATGGATGGAACCAATATTGCTTGAACTCGATGGGTATGGATGTTACTGGTGCTATAGTGTTGCCTCCACTACTGGCAGATGCTAAATTCTTGGTGTCAAGTGGATTACTTCAAATGCTCCAAATTCTATGGGTTATTCATTGGGCTACCTTCAGAGTATCCCTACCGTCATCTCTATAATGTGGTTTTTGTTTGCAAGAGTGTCATGGGGACATAAAATCTTTCTTTTGATGTCATTGGTTTGTGGGTGTTTCCATTGTCATTGACTAGGAATGCAGTTGTGTGGTTGTCAGAGCTTCCTTTGAGTACAATAACAAGATGGGTATAACTTCAAAGAGTATTTCTTGAAAGATATTTCCCAAGATCTGAGAAGTCAAAGCTTAAGGATCAAATAAACAACTTTGAACAATTGTTTGGTGACTCTATTAGTACAACATGGGAGAGATTTACCAAATGCTTGAGGATGGTCCCCGATCACAAAATTATTGATGTGCCTTAGTTGAGATTTTCTATCGGGTACTTGATGAGAGTAGTCAAGCTTGCGCCGATACAATTATGGAAGGCATGTTTCTTGACCAACCTTTTGCATTGATAGCCGCAAGGATGAAGCAAGTGGTTAAAACCAATAGATGATGGGGTCAATGAGAGTGAGGTGCAATGAAGACTTCTTATGCGGTCAACACCAATAATGATCAAGCAAAGGCCAATGAAGAGATCATGGAGCAGGTTGCTCAAATTTGCACAAGTATGGACTTGGTCTTGAAGCAAAATCAAGCAAGTACCAAAGCGTTCACTCACCAACCTCCTAAGGCTCCCATCTATGAAGATCCATTCTTTGATAAAGATGCTTGTTTTGTGAGTAATCAAGCAAAAGGTTTACGGAATAACCCCCAAGGGTCCAACTTGGACTATTGGAGGCAAGGTTTTGGGAATCAAGGTCGGAACTACAACCATGAGGGTGCTTATAGATATGACCGAGGTGGTTACTATGAAAGGCAGAGAGTGTCCGATGTCGAATGGGGTAGAAGAGATGGTTATAGGAATGGTCCTTATGTGCCGTACCATAATCGTGATGTCATGCCAAGCACTTCTCAGCTTGAAGAGATGTTTGACAAGTTGTTGAAGAGAGTTGACCACCAAGATGAGACCTTGAAGGGAATGAAAGCAGAAATTTCAAGTATTAACCAAAAAATAGAGTCTCACTCGGTGACAATTAAGCAACTAGAACAAAAATTTAGGCAAATTTCTTCATACCTTACCAAGAAATATGGTTCAAAATCCTAAAAATGAAGGGAATTTCATGGCAGTCATGACTCAAAGTGGCAAAAGCACCATTAATCCCCCTATGCTGGTGATTGTGGATGAAGTTGATGAGTAGGGTCTTGGTGGTGAAGTTGTAGTTGAGGGTGAAGGTCTGGAGATTATTGGGATGCAAAGAAATGAGGGAAGGGAGCACAAAAAATTAAAGTCAATTCTAAGGCCTCCTCCTCCTTTCCCTCAAAGGCTTAAGAAAAAGGAAGATGAGGGTAAATTTAAATAGTTCTCAAAAAGCTTGGCCTTCGCACTTCTACCCTAACAAGAATATGTTACTCATGGTGGATCGAACCATCAAAAAGTCAGAGGGAATGCTTCTTGATGTGCTTGTTAAAGTCGATAAATTTATCTTTCCTACGGAGTTCATGATCCTTGATTGTGAGGTTGAATTTGAGGTGCCCACTATTTTGGGAAGACCATTTCTAGCCACTAGGAGAGCTCTCATGGATATGGATTTGGATCAACTTCGATTTAGGGTCAATGATGCAGAGATAATGTCCGACATTCGCCAGTCAATGAAACACCTGGATGATTTGAAGAGTGAGGTATGGACCCTTGATGATTGTTGATAAAGGAAGATGACAAAGTCTAGCCAGATGTTAAACAAGGGGCTTCTTGGGAGGCAACTCAAGCATTTTTTATAATTGTTGGTTTGTTTTAAGTATTTTTGGTTATTGGAATTTTTAGGTAGTAGGATGTTTGCTTGTTTTAAGTTGAAGACATTGATGCAGTTGTAATATTTTGAAGATAGTTGTGTTTTGAGATTTTGTCTGCAAGTGGAAATTAAAGAACTAAAGATTTGAGAAAATGGCACTTAGAGCAGCCTTTACGAGGAGGCCTATGAGTCATAGTCACCACTTTGACTCATAGTCATGCCTCGTAGAGGAAACCAGTGAGTATCAAAGGTTGGTACACACACTACGAGCCAACTTTACAATTCGTAGGGTCTCCTATGAGTCAAAAATGGGGTTTGTATATGAATTCTAAACATTTGTAAGTGTTAGGTCTGCTACGAGATTGAGACCTATGAGTCGTAGGATACCCTACAACTCATGGTCAGGGTCTCATAGCCCAGATCTGCAACTCTTCAAAGGGCAACCCAGTTTTTTATAAAAAGGGGTCAAAATAACATTTGACCCCCATTTCTATTTCTAAAGCCCTAAACTGATGGAAACCCCCAAATCATCACCCCCATTCACTACTTCAATCACAATCTCGACTGCCCACATCATTTTCTAGCAAGAATTCTGGTGAGGGCAACATTCTCTAGGGTTTTGGTATGTTTTTCTCTCTGCGTTGACTTGATTCAGATTCTTCTATAAATTAGTAAGCTTCATGGTTAGATATAATGCACTATGGTGGTGAGTTTATTCTATGGATGATTGTGTATTAGGTTTATCCACAAAAACTCATGCCCATGTGATGATGCTTTGGTCTAAACATGAAACCTAGGGTTTGTATGCTTGGAAAGATGTTCCTATGAATTGAACCTTGTTTGAAATTCTTGAGTGGGTGGTTGTAAACGTGAAATTTTTTGATCCCTAGAATGTAGTGCTTAATTGTTGCCCAACCATTGTGAAAATTATCTTCGGAATTGGAATTTAGAAAGTGTAGGTATGTTTTATATGTCATGGCTTATTTAACTTGATTGATGTTTTTTGAATTGCACCTGCACCTCAATGGAATGCAAGTTTGGAGATGAAATTATCCTTGGTTGTGCTTGATACAATGTGGAATTAATTTCAATTCTTAGGGATAATGGTTATTTTAACTGTCTGATTTTGTAGTGGGTTTATTTATGTGTCAAATCTATTGCATTATTCTTATAATTGCCAACTCTTAAATTATGTTTGTTTAGCTTGTGCTTCTTGTGGGAAAGTGATGCGCACTCCTGGTGCCTTCTGTTTTTAGCTACGAGGTCTCCCTATGACACGTAGATTCCCCTATGAGTCATAGTGGTTCCTCATAGCAAGCACCAGTCACATGTGGTTCCTTCATGTTTCTCATACGATGCTCACATATGACTCATAGTACTTACTACAACTCGTAGTAAGGGTCTCATAAGCCTGACTGAGTTCTTAAAATTGGTCTCTAGAAAGAGGTACAAGGCCAGACTATGACTCGTAAGTGCCCCTACGAGTTGTAACTGCATCTCATATCTTAGTTCAGACTATAATTTTTCAAGAATCTTTGTACTATGAGGCTAGTGTACAACTCGTAGGACACCCTGCGAGTCATAACTGCACTCGTATCTATAGACCTGCATCGCTATCAATGATTCTCTACACTTAAATTATTTTTGTTTCTTGTTCTTTGTTATGTGATTCGTTTGATCAAACATCTTGATGCTCACATGTATTGTGTGGTTGGCTTGCAGATATCATGCCTCCAAAAGACAAACGAGCAATCCAGACATTCCAACAGAGATTGGTAGATGAATCTTGCGAGGCTGAGAGATCCAAGGGGTCTCTAGAAGTTCACAGTGTTAGATTAGACACTGAGGCTAATGTACCTCAGACCTGGGCACGCACTACTCAGACGCCGATGGAAGTCAGTAGTTCCTCCTAGTCTGAAGAGAAGGAACAGCAAGGTAATGGAGATGGGTATGAGAGCAACTTACCACAGATGACTCCCACACACTCAGGGTCAGAGTCAAAGTTTGAGAGCACCTCCAAGTCCCAGTAGAAAGAAGTCCAATCACAAGCCCCAGCCGACCAAAAATGTGTGTCCCAGGGATGAAGGAGATATATGACCAAGGGTTAAAGACCAAGTGACAGGGCAAACTGGTGCGATAATTTCATGAGGAGTCTAGGCTGAACAACTCAGGATTAGATAAGGTGCCAGGATTAGATGTAGAGATAGACATACACAGACTACGATGGACTACACAGCAGCTGGGCAAGTATACCCCTTATGTGGTTCATGAGTTTTATGCGGCCTATCTTGCTACACTTTTACCGAGGGTTATCAAAGAACAAGAAGTCAGTTGAGTAGCCGAGGTTAAGGGTAGTGCCAGTCTGGGGTCAAAGAGTTCCCATTTCAGAAGAGACTATTCAACGAATTTAGTTTGGGCCCACCTACAAAGTGTTTTAGTCCACCGCAGAGTATGATATCGTATTGACAAAATGAGGAGAGCAATGAGGGAAAAAGATGTTGGGGCCAAGATTGAGTTGCTACAATGGATAGCCAGCTAGATATGTAAAGAGGGGTTCAAGCCAACATGGGTTACAAACCATGCAGATTCGATAGTTAAAGCCCACCTTTCATCTGAGCCAAGTTTTGGTGGTCCATTATACGTTGGCATATCTGGCCTACTTTCTTGGATAATGTGATCACTTTGGAGCGAGCTATGTTATTACCCAGTACTCTAGCTGGTTATGAGATAGATTGTTCCTGGATTATCTCTGAGCAGATCCAAGAGTTCACCTTCCAAACAAACATCTCACCACCATTCCCCGTTTTGATCCACCGATTATGCAATATAGTAGGTGTTCCTATAGAACCCTACTGGGACCAATATATATAGGCCACACACACTATGGATCCCAGCCTGATAAAGGGTGATAAGAACCCAGTGGCCCTACCTCATGCAGCTCATTTGGCTATCCTAGATCCATTCCCAGTTGAGCCTCAGACTCAGGGTTCAACTCCAGCTACCACCGATACTACTCCAGCAGTTATAGAGCCTTCACTAGCCATTAAGATTTAGTCTACACCATCCTCCAGTAGTCCAGCACAAGTAGCATCTACATCACAGGTTGACTCTCTTATTTCTGCTGTTACTTTTTAGGCACTATTACGCAGGATGGCTATAGCAGAGTCTAGGCTACAATCTTTAGTAGCACAAGTTAGACCTTGGGTTAGCCAGACTGTAAGGGACTCAGAGGAGTGGATAAAGGCATTCGCCTGTGAGTTAGTTGATGAAAGAGTTAGAGCGGTGGATGCCTGTTTAGGTGTTTTCGATGTGAGAGTCCAGCAGAGACTTGAGGGTGCTAGGACTACTGACACGAGTGCGGTGACTAAGGAGTTGGCTAAGTTCAAGGCCTACTTATTATAGATGTTAGTAACCCCTGTTGCAGGCCTAGAGGTGGCACCAACGAGTGACAAGGTGTTTGACTGGCTAGCTGACCGCTCGCATGCTCATGGGAAGAGGCCCCTCGAGACAGATAATCTAGAGTTGAGCTAGAAGAAGCCTAGAGTTGATGATCCAGCAACCCCGGTGGAGGACTCGATACCAGAGGAGATGGTACAGGAGTCGACTTTGTTGGCGGCCATACACAGAGACAAGGAGTAGCAGCATTCACGTGGGGAGGGTAGCTCACGTACAGCTGTGACCCAGATGGCTGAGAAGGAGGTCGTGGCCCAGGACCCTGCTAACCAGACAGATACTAGTGCTTGAACGCGATGATGTTTGACCCTTTTGACCCCAATTCTTATCTTTTCATTATGGATACTTTGTTCTTTTGTTTGACAATCCTTTTATTATGTTAGTATTTGGAGTTGTTTAAATATTTTTATGTTGGATGTTATTTTTACTTATATTTTGGATGTTAGTTTTTGGTTTTTAATGTGTGTATGTTGTGTGTCTATATATATATGTTATTTATTATTTTTACTTCTACTATGGATGTTCATTTTTGGATTTTAATAAATGTATGTATATATTTCTATATTATAGTGTTTTATTTTTGTTTTTTTCTTTACTTTGAGGACAAAGTATCATCTTTTTGTAGGGTGGTGGAAGTTATGGATTAAGGTGAAGTCTGAGTAGCATCGAGTCCATAACTTCCCCTATTTTTTATCCTAAGATTTTCTTGCAGTATTTCTTTTTTCTTATAGATGTTTAATTTTCTTTTGAACCAGCATGTTCTAGGCAGTGTAGATAGTTTGTAAATACATAGTGATATTATCTGTTGACATATACATAGTCTTTAAATGCTTTTTAAAATTTTGATGAAAAATTGGGTTCCCTCAAAATTTTTGAGATTGTGATTATTGATGCATCCATGCATTTTGAGTATTTGGCAATGTTTGTTATGATAATATGGAGGTAAGTTAAGGCTTGAAGCATGACCTATGAGTCTATACTTAATTGTGGCTGCAATACCATGTGTGTTCTGAGCTTATTTTGTTGCATTCATGCATCATGTATGGACTCAGAACTTTCCTTGTTACATTAAAATTGGTTTGTTGATGTGGTTGATTTGGAAAGGATCTTAGGCCTTTTTTCTTTTAGTAAACTCACTTTTAGACTGACCTACCAAATGAGTGAGTAAATCCCTTGTTCCAAATTTTTGAGCTTCACATGTACTCATTCTTTCTTAACGCCTTACTAGCTTAACCTAGTTTGATGAAATACCTTGATATTGGCCCTAGTCAATCCTTGAACATATTAACCTTAATTGAGGCTAAAAGCCTAAGTTGAGGATGACTACAAATTATCTCTTTGGTTTGGGGAATAGATATTGTGCACTTCACCTCAGGCTAAAAGACTAAGTTGAGGGTGGCCTTTATTATGGTAAAGTAATAACAATAAGGTGGTTAGTTGGGAAATCAAGAAAGAAATGAAAACTCATGAGCTTGGGAAGGATAAAGAGACTAAAAGTGCCTTAAATTGAGAAAAATTAGCAAAACTGAGTTTAGAAATAAGGCACAACTAGAAAGAGAAAGAAAGCACTTGGGAAAAGCTTGAAATAGGAGAATAAGGGTGGATTTAGTGAAAATGGTTGGGTTATGAAGAAAAACAAGTGTTGGTAAACATGGTTCAAGGATAGTTTATGTGGACCGATGAAAGCTTGAAATAGGAGAATAAGGGTGGATTTAGTGAAAATGGTTGGGTTATGAAGAAAAACAAGTGTTGGTAAACATGGTTCAAGGATAGTTTTTAGTCATTACTTGCTTAAAATGCCATACTAAAGTCCCCTGAACCTATTTTACAACCTCTTAAGTCCTAACGTTATCCAAATCCACTTTGTCACCAAGCCGGAAATGAGTATAGAGTCAAGCCTAAATTGTTAGTCATTTTTGATGAATTTCATTTGTGAGAGTCAAAATGCTTCTAAGATCCCTGAATTCTAAATGCTTTTTGAGTGAGTAAGAGGGACTTCTTTTCGGTGAGGACATTTGCACCACTTGATTAGCATATGACTATACCAGTGATTGTGGATCGTTAATGCTCCTTAGCTTATCATAGTTGGGTTGCCAGATTTATCACCATGTTTTTGTTGTGCTTAGTAGCTTTATAATCTGGTTTTTGAAAATGATAGTTGGGTACCTAGATTAGAGTGAATGATGTATATGCCATTAGTATAGCTACTATGTATTTCTCATTGTCTGTGTAGATTAAGTAGTTGTTTGAGGACAAGTAACAATTCTAATTTAAGGGTGTTGATGTATTGTCTCCACAAGCAATAATTCTAAGTTGAGGGTGTTGATGTGTTGTCAAAATACAACACATTTGATGCCTAAAACAAGGGATTTTGTGAGCTCTTAATGAGACTTTTTATGGTTTTTATGTATTTTTGTGTTGTTCTTCCAGAAAAGTTAGGTTAGCATAATTTTGAAGGAAAATTACAGATTTTGCTGAAGCATAGGACATACAAGTTCACCTACGAGTCGTAGCCCAAGCTATGACTCGTGGGTTGTTATCGTAGCATGAAACAGAGACCAAAAATTAGAAATCCGCTAAGTGGAGGTCAACCCTACGAGGCCATCCTATGAGTCATAAGTCTGACTACGACTTGTATAGGTGTACTCATAGTAGGAAACAGAGAGCCCAAACTTTGGATCAACAACTGAAGGTCTAAAGTACGAGAGGAGCATAAGAGTTGTAGCTTGGGCTACAACTCATACCAAAGGGTCATACCAGTTGAGTCCAAGATGTCAATAACCTAATATGAGATTTCGATTACGACTCATAGGTCACCCTACGAGTCATACCTATGAGGTGTACCAGCTACTAGCTATCTTTTCTGTGTAATTTTTAGGTTTAAACTTGTAACTATTATAAATACTTTAAGTTTAGTTTTATTTTAGAGAGGGAGAATGAGATTCCATTAGAGAGACATTGAATGTAACTTTGAATATTCTCTCAAGAATATTTTAGGGTTCTAGCAATATTCTTCGATTTTCTCTTGGAAAACCCAATTTTGGGGATTACAAATCTTGCTTTGTACTTATTGTCAATCTATTAAGCTTGTGGCTTGCAACTTGTGGTGCCTTCAGTCTTCATTGCTTTAGGTTAAATTCTCAATCATGTCTTGTATTTGCATTTTCATTGGTTTTGCCTTAGCCATGAGTAGCTAAGCACCCACAACTTTGGATTATGGGAACCATAGGTAGTTGACTTGAGATGACCTAGGTTTATGCATTTCTATGATTGCGGTGTTGTATGTATTGTCTATTTCTCTTCATTATAATTTTTTTTGGTGGTGCCCAATATTAAACCCCATCTACTATCACGATCCTGACCAAGGTAGTGATGGATAGGAAAAGGGAAATAGATGACAGGATTTGATTGATGTGTTCTGGTCTAATCAACCAAACCTGACCAAGGAGAGGTTGACTAGGACAATACATAATGGTTAGTTGGCACGCCATGGTTGCCGACCAAGCACCATGGTGAAATTTGACATTCACCTTCGTAGGAGAGCTGGAAGAACCTAAGTCACCATCCTGCATGTGAATCTCCAATTGTAGTTATGTTATCTATGTTGATCGACTCAACGAACCATGGGAACACAATTCCCAAGTTGTCCCTAAAATTGAGTGTTTTCCTGCATCGTAGTATAGTGCCTATTTATTTTTATTCTTGAATCACAAACCCCCCTCCCTTCCTTTTTAGAGATTTTAGTTATACATACTTGAAATGATTGGTAGTGAAGTCCTGCAATAAAACCCTATCATCCCTATGGATTCGACCCTAACCTTAGGTTAGGTTAATTACTGACAGCGACCACTTTCTTATTAGAGCATAAACATTAGATTATCATTCGCCTAGACCCTTGACTCCATCAGATATTAGGAGTTTCTTGGATTTGGTGGGTTACTACCGGAGGTTTGTGACTGGGTTCTCTTCTATTGCTTCCCATATGATAAAGTTGACCCAAAAAAGGCAAAATTCATGTGGACCGATGAATGTGAAAAGGGTTTTCAAACTTGGAAAGATAAGCTTGTCTCTGCTCCTATCTTGGTTCTACCAGAAGGGTAGAAAGGGTTTGTGGTTTATTATGATGCCTCAAAAATTGGTTTGGGGTATGTTTTGATAAATGGTAAGGTGATATCTTATACCTGTAGGCAACTTAAGGTGCATTAGCGAAGTTATCCTACCTATGATCTTGAATTTGTGGTCGTGGTGTTTGCCTTGAAAATTTAGTGTCACTGTTTGTACGGGGTTCATGTTGATGTGTTTACCGACCACAAGAGTCTCTAATATGTGTTCACAAAAAAAGATCTTAACTTGAGACAAAGAAGATGGTTAGAGCTCCATAAAAACTATGATATGAGTGTATGTTATCATCCCGGTAAAGCAAATACTGTGGCCGATGCTCTAAGTAGAGTGTCCATAGGTAGTTTAGCTCATATTGATGTTAGTGGCAAAAAGGTGGCTAGAGAATTTCACCGGTTGGCTAGGTTGGGGGTTAGGTTGGATGAAGTTGAAAAAGGTGGTATAGTGATTGTTAATGGTTCTAAATCATCTTTGATAGAGGAAGTCTAGTCAAAACTAGATCTTGACCCCGCCTTGCTAGAGTTGAAGGCCCTGATAAGGGGTGGTAAAGTGGAGGTTTTCTACCAAGAGGCATATGGTGCCCTTAGGTACCAAGGTAGCTTGTGTGTTCCTAATGTTGATGACTTGAGAGAGTTGATCTAGAAGGAGGCTCGTAATTCATCCTATTCTATTCACCCCAGTTCCACAAAGATATATAGAGACTTGAGGGAGGTGTATTCGTGGAGTGGTATGAAGATGGATATTGCCAAGTTCATATCCGGATGTCATAAATGTCAACAAGTGAAAGCCAAATATCAAAGGTCGGGTGGCCTAGCCCAAGACATGGAGATTCCTACTTGGAAGTGGGAAGAGATCAATATTAATTTTGTGGTTAGGTTGCCTAATACTAGGAGACACTTTTACTCTATTTGGGTTGTTGTGGATAGAATGACAAAATCGGCTCACTTTCTACCGGTCACAACCACTTATATGCCGAAGATTATGCCAATTTGTATACGTATGAGTTGGTTAGATTTCATGGGGTGCCCTTGTCTGTCATTTCAGATC
>DF359166.1:19027-31086 GCA_000787875.1 Solanum virginianum | reverse complement strand
ACTTCTCACTTTTGGAGGTCCTTCCAAAGGGGTCTTGGTACCAAGGTCAAGCTTAGCATGGATTTTCATTCTCAAATAGACGGCCCAGCCGAAAGGACTATCCAACTCTTGAGGATTTTCCAAAGAGGTATTGGTACCAAGGTTAAGCTTAGCACGACCTTTTACCCTCTAATGGATGGTCAAGCTGAGAGGACTATCCAAACTCTTGAGGATTTGCTTAGAGCTTGTGTTTTGGAGTTTAAGGATAGTTGGGATGAACATCTTCCACTTATTGAGTTTGCTTACAACAATAGCTACAACCCAAGCATTGGCATGGCTCCCTTTGGAGCTTTATATGGTAGGCATTATAGATCGCCGATTGGGTGGTTTGATGTGGGGGAGATGGCCTTGTTAGGCCCAGATTTGATTATGAAAGCCTTGGAGAAGGTAAGGTTGAGAAGGGAGAGATTGAAGACAACCCAAAGTAGATAAAAGTCCTACTCCGATGTGAGGAGGAGAGATCTTGAGTTTAAGGTTTGTGATTGGGTTTACTATCAAGTCATGTTATCATGTCTCTTACAAGCTACTCATGTTATACTTAAAGTATGATTATTTCAAGCATTCCATGGGATTTGACTTAGCACCAATTAAGGCACTATAAAGTCTCACCCATGAAGGGTGTGGTCCGGTTTGGCAAGAAAGGGAAATTGGGCCCAAGGTTTGTCGGTCCTTATAGAGTTTTGAGAAGAGTTGGTAAGGTTGCATATGAGTTGGAGTTGCCTATGGAGATTAATATGGTTCATCCGGTCTTCCATGTGTCCATGTAAAGGAAATATGTGGGTGACCCAAGTGCCATAGTGCCCTTAGAGGTTATAGGTGTTGTGGAATATACTTTGACCTATGACGAGGTCCCAGTGGAGATTTTGGATAGACAAGTGAAAAGGTTGAGAAACAAGGATGTAGCTTCTATCAAGGTCCTTTGGAGGAATTAACAAATTGAAATTTCCTCATGGGAAGCCGAGGCAGGCATGAAAAAGTGATACCCATATTTTTTCCACTCTACTCAAGCCGAAGGTAATAACTTAAGTCCCCTATATGATTTCAAGTCTTACATTTCAACCCTCTTGTCATTTTGCATGCCTTCATGTTTATGGTAATAAGTTTATGGTGATTTTTGACATTCATATTGAGACATTTTGAAAATAATGTATAAATGCATTTGTTGTATTCATGTTGGGTTGAAATCTTCATAATTACTCCTCTTACACATTTTTCTTTTACATTTGGGGAAGAATGTTCCCAAGAGGGAGATATTAAAACACCCCTCATGTGCTTCGAAATGTCCCATAATCCTAATTTCCATATATCTCAAAATCTATGCGTGATTTTAAAAATACAACTTCATATTCTCAATTAGGGGGAAAAATTGAGTGGGAAATAGGTATAATCCGAATTTTAGAAGACCCGTAGCAAAAAATAACTTTTGCTAATTTTATGATTTCTAGTTGCTGTCTGCGCCCAGGGTGCGACGCACTTGGGCCACGCCACTGTGTATTTTGACATTCGCATCTCATCCACATCACGCCTGGGGTGAGGACTAGTGTAACATTTTCCTTGGTTTTCATATTTCACCCATGGGCATTATGGTCATAGCCCCATACCTACTAAAACTTGAAATCTCCAATACTTAGCCATTTTTCAACTCTATAGCTCACAAAACCCTCTCTAAAACCACTCTAAGATTCTATCCATTCTCTCATTCAAATCTAAGGACTTCAACCCCAATATTGGAACTCAAGGACTCGTTTTAAGTTCTAAGTCTACTTCAATTTCATTTCAAGGAATTCAAGGTTTAAGGTATGCGGGTCTTCATCCATGGGTCCTTCCACCCATGGAGTCCAACCTTCTCTTTTTTTGAAAATTGTATGGTTTCAAGTAGTATTACCTATGGGCATCTTCCATTATGAAATATGAATATAAATTATGTTGGTATTTTATCAAGTATTGATTGATTATGTATGAATGTCTATTTTAGGCTTATTCCATGAATCAATTTTGTCTATTGAGACTATGCATGTTTTGAGTGATGAAACTATAAACTATTATGAGCTTTTATGATGGATTTCAAGGTACCCTACATGAGGGTTTTATTACCATGTTGGTGGGCTGAATTGTATTGAGTTTACTCGTCTTGTTTTACTCTTGAATTGCGTGATTTTGAACAAGTATCATGAACCCACCATGTGTTTGATAAAATAACATGACAAGAATTCTCAAGTTATTTGATGAACTATTATATGATTTATAAGTCAAGTGACTTTATGATGATTGAGGGCTTTTAAGCATATATTGAATTCATGAAAAGTATCTATGATGTTGCAAGTATCAAGTTTAGCCCTATTTCAAGATTTTACCTCTTGTGAGCCATTCATGTTAAGGCAAGGGTTTATGTATGATTATAATCTACTCTGATGTTCAAGTTAGGCTCACTACTAGAGGTTAAACATGTTTATGAGCTACTCAAGTCATGTTATCATGTCTCTTACAAGCTACTCATGTTATACTTAAAGTATGATTATTTCAAGCATTCCAATCCCACACTTGGAAACTTTTTCCCTTCCTAAAGTCCTATGTTTAAGAATGGAACCTACGTGTTGTATGCCTACTTACTGGCCATAAGTCATCTAAAACTTTGTGCTCTGATACCAAGTTTGTAATGACACTACCTAGGTGCCTAGTTATTACATGGTGAATTTGCTATACTAGTGGATCCATCTAGCTATACCATGCCTAATCGAGGGGGTGACATGCCTTGGATTATTCATTGTATGGTTTTCCATGGAAAGTGGACCACACCTTGTCGAGGGAGTGACATACCTCAATCACCTTATTGAGGGGGTGATATGCCTCAATCACCTTACCAAGGGGGTGACATGCCTTAGATATAGAGCAGTAGCTTGCTTAGTCTATGTTAGTTAAGGTCTCTTTCCATATATGTATTATGTATTATGCAAGTTGAATGTCTTACAAGCATGAGTTATTACAAGCATTGATCATACATATCATATTGAGATTATATCTATTGCTTAAATATATGCATTTTTAATATGGTGACATATATCCTTGTTGCATTGCATCCCGGATACTTAGGACATTCAAATGTACTAACGCATACTCTATGCCTACATGATATCACCATGTAGGAACCGAAGCTCCTTTTGGTCATCCTCCTCTATGTGTCTAGTTTGGTTCTCAGAGAAAGCTTTAGTGAGTCCTCAATTCTAAGGACAATATATACTTATTTCATGTTATATTGAGACTCTTTCTTATGTTGAATAATTATTACTATAAGTGTGAACCCGGGAAATGTCTTAGCCCCCCCCCCCCTCCATTCTAAGTTAGAGGTGTTGTTGGATACTATGTATTTAAATGCTATGAGCTTGACTCTTTTATGCTTTTGTAATTATCAAAGACTTTCCTTCGCCCCACTTCCCTTTTTATTATATTTTGTTGATGTTATTTTGCTTCCGCGATCAAGGATGTGTGAATGATATGCTAAGAGGCTTGTTTGGGATCCTTCTGGGTTCCCCATTCGTCGTGTCATGTCTAGGCCCTAGGCTTGGGTCGTGACATTACCCCTTTAGCCTTGTGGCCTTATGCTTCTGGTCCTATAGTTTTAAGCATGGTGGATAGGCTTCCCACAAGTGAAGCAAACATTTGACCTGGCTAGACATTCTCTTTTGTGAGGCCTTCCATACTTATGGCAATTAGGACTTTGTGACTTAAGAGCCATCCATTTGTCCTTCTGGGGAAGAGGATTATTGGTGGATCCATGCTGACTTTGCTTTCTCCCACCTTAAAATTTGTGAGCACTACCCTTTTGGTGATATAACTCCCACCTTCAACTCGATCCCTCTTAAACTCTCTTTCCCTTTCACGAAGCTTCTCCTCTTCAATTAGCTCCATATACGTCATCAAGCGGAAAATGTCTATCTCCTTGACCAACATAGGTGTCTTTCATTGCTTGGAGACTAATTTATGGTGACATTAGATATAAACTTGCTCATTCGAGCTCTTAGATCCACAACCATAAATGAGCATACTTTGACAATATCGTGAATTTGAGAGCATACTCCCTCATGCTCATGGTCCCTTGTTTCAAGTTGATAAATTCTTGGACCTTCATATCCCTAACTCAATGGGGAAGAACAAATCCAAAAAGGCACATTTGAATTCTTCCTAACCAATAGGACACACTCTTTGACCTCTCTCATCAGCCCATTGCTCATACCAAATCTTGGGACTCCTTTGAGTTGGTAAACTACCAACCCGACTTTCTCTTCCAACGGGATACTTATCACTGCCACTACCTAATAGGCCTCTTCAATGAACTCAATAAGGTCCTCATCCGTCTTTGACCCATAAAATTTTGATGGGTTCATCCTTATATAGTCAAGTACTCTGGCAGCTGGGGTAGGCACTTGGGGAGATACTGTTATCTCCCAGTTATCTTGATTGGCCAAGGCTTGGGCCAATAGAGTGAATTCTACTCTAAACTCCGCATGAGACACTCCATCGTCCTATTGGAGTGGAGGGACTTATTATTTTGAAGTGCCTCTTCTATGGGAAGCTCTTCATGGTGGCATGATCTAGAATAAGAAAAAGCCCATCGTTAGTTAGCAAAAAACCTTATTCAACTATAAGGCATGACGTGGATAAGAAAGAAGGGAAGACTTTCCCAAACTGTCCACTAGCCTCTCACTCAAGATAGTGGTGCACTTCAAAACCTTGAATGAGACTCTAAGCTATGGAGTATGCATGAACATCTGAGGAACATATCAAAACTTTGTGCTCTGATACCAAGTTTGTAATGACACTACCTAGGTGCCTAGTTATTACATGGTGAATGAGATACCTAAAGGAACCTCACCCAAGCCATCTCAAGCATCTTAAGCATTCAAAGGCATTTAATGGAAATAATTTACAAAAAACTAAGAGAAATGGGCTAAGGGCCATTTTAATAATGAAGCAACATAAAAATAATGGAAATGACTCATTTATTTTGTCCATAAGCATATGAATTACATCATAGATAGATGGGCCAATATTGGTCGATCTTCATCAAAAAGAAAGAAATATAAAACAGTGCAACATAAAAGGTAAACGTCTTAGAAGGGCTACAAATACATCATCTCAAATTAAAGTATTGTACATGTTTGACTAAAAGAGTGGAGGAGTCCCAAACTAATGTCTTACCACAAGTAATAAAGCTAGTCTTAGACGCTGAGTACTAGCCATGAGCCAGTAGAGGAGGGTCTATCCCTTCATGGTTAAATCATGCATGCAAAATATGTGTTAGTATATTTTAATGTACTATGTATACGAGATGCAACGTATGTATAAAATTCTAATGTCATCATTCTTAAATTAACATATGAGTATGCATAAGATAAAAGATACATAGAGTAAGATTAAGCATGCATAAGGAATATGGCTCAAGATGAATATAAGACAATGCATAAGAAAGCACATGTAATGAAAATATAACATAAGATCATAAAGCTTGTGGGAATAGACAATAACCGACAATAAGACCATGTGAGCTACTACATGGAATTTAATGAACTCCTTCCATTAGAAAAGGCAAATACACTCCATCCATTGGAAAAAAGCGAATATACTTGCCAAGGTAGATATCCAAAACTTAGTAACTTTGTAATTGCATCTTTCATAACATTTGGGCCTACCTGGATCTACTAGCCTAGCCTACAAAAGCTCCTATGGCAGCACATAGTTAGGGACATTAAGATTTAGTTTCAAGGGGTCATGCCTCAACTACGGAATGAGTCCTAATCTCTAGTCCTCTCGGTGCTAAGTTATACCACGGAATATTTAAGAGTAGCTCAAAACTTAGGAACCACCAAGTAAGGATTGTCCTTTCATCTTGGGGAACTATCTTAACATCTTTAGGGCAATTATCATCATACTTATATCTTTGGTAAACCTAACTTTAAAGATTTTCTTTAATTTCCTAGTCATAATCATAAATCATATGAAAACTAGATTTGTTAGGCTTTTATTATGGAACTATCATAAATCACATAAGTCATAAAAAAATTTGTCTCCTAAGGAATATCGAAAATGCCCAACCTTTGTCAACATCGAAACCCATCCTAGTATAATCATCAGTAGTCAAACATGCATATATACTTAGAAAAATAGTTGCTAAACTTCATAAGTAATATTTAATAATATAAATATCATGAAAGAATCATAAGCATAATATTAACTTAAGGAACTTAAAAAAGAGGTAAAATACTTGATAAGGAACTTTATGGGTGGAACGAGTACTCATTGGAGGAGTAATTATAAATCAAATCACATACCTTGGGGAAACTAGAGAGAAACAAGATTGAAGCCTTTGGGGAAGTATTTGGAAACCCTAGTTCTTGACTTGTCTTGTTCTTGAGAGCCCTTCCTTTCCTTAAAAATTTTTAAGAGTGAAGAATGAAAGAGTGAATGGGGAAATTAGGGCTTAAAGGTCGATATAGGGTCCCTTTTCCCATCCCCAAAATGATATAGTTTAGGAATAGAAAGGATAAAAATGATAAAATTGCCCCTCATTAAAACTATTAGATCAAACCTATGTAACCCCAGTTATGGGCTGTAAGTCCCTCTCATCTGACAATAGATTTGAAATTCCTGAAAACCAACTTTGCTGGATCCAAAGCTATAAAGCCTTGTTACGGGCCATATAAGCTTTTACAGGTTGTGGTTGGACTCGTAGAGTCCTTCCACACTTAGCCATTTTTCACCTCTTTCTTGGCCTCTTCCACGAAGCACCCTACAAGCCGAATCCTAGTCTACGTACTATCTAACATGTTGGTCATCTTTCAGAAATTTCCCATTTTCCTTCATGTCTTATAGTCTCACTCACGATCCTACCTACGACCATGTGACTTTCTATAGGTCATCACTTAGTCTGTGGGTTATCCCACACTTGGAAACTTTTTCCCTTCCTAAAGTCCTATGTTTAAGAATGGAACCTACGTGTTGTATGCCTACTTACTGGCCATAAGTCATCTCATAAACCAAACTTCAGGTCTTTTTTCAGGCCAAATTTTCTGCACACAAGGTTTCTAAAGTAGGGGTCATTACAGTCTCATTTAAGGATGAATGTTTCCAAAGGAAAGATATTGTAAGGCCTCGTAAATCAAAAGGTCAAAATCTAAGAAAGAAGTGTAGAATTTGATTGTAGTGCAACTAAGTATGAGCCCATCTACGGCTTGTGGTTGATTTTACGAGTTGTAGATAGGCCTCATGGATGGAGATTAGACCTGGTGAAATTTTGAAGTCAGAAGCCAAACTACGAAGGGCTTCTATGACTTGTACAAGGAACTACAAGTAGAAGGTGGTTATCATAGAATGGAGAGTAAAAAAATAAGTTTTTCAAGTTGAGGAAGTGCCAGCAGATGAAGTTTTGTATAAGCCGTGGTTTGCTTTACGGGCTGTAATTAGGGCTTGTGGTTTTGATCTAAGGTAAGAAAACTTTTTATGTATGGGTTGTTTCTACAATATGTATTTATGACCTTTAGATTGAAAGATAGTTTGTAGAATAGGTATGTGGATGAAGGAACAGAGATATCTTTCAAATCTCAAAGTGTAACCAGGATAAAACCCCTGATCGACCAGCCATAATCTGATCTACAGCTCGTAGATTAGGCCAGTAAATTTTTAATGAAGGAATTTTCGATCATTTTTTACCTATATAGACCTTAAATTATGTTGTTTTGATCCTATAACTACCCATAACAACCGTTATACTCCTCCAAAAACATATTCATTCTCATGTACTCCTAATTTCTCTCAAAAATCTCCTAAGCTTTTCTCTCAACGATCATCCATTAAAGGAAGCTAGAGTTCCAAGATTTCCAATGGATTCAAGGTCAATTTCTTCCAAACTTCTTGGGTCTTTCCATCTAGGTATGTAGGTCTTAACCTATGGATCAATTCCATCCATGGGGCCCAAAAAAATAACTCAACTCTCTTTTAATATTTAAGTATAATTTTTTCAGGGTTCATGATTCCATTCTTAATAGCATGATTTATGATTCATACATTATTCCTATATTCAATTATAGATAAATTACTACCAATGATATGAATTGCATGATTTTTAATTGTATCTCAAGGAATTTCATATACTTACTACTTAGGCTTATGAGATTGTTATGGGTTCTCTTAATTATGATTTGATTTGTCTTTAATTGCATAAATATGCATGAATTTTACTTGAATTCATGATTTTAACTTAGTTGACCATGAATCCATGTTTTTCCCTAATTTTTCATCTCAATTTATGATTTATAAAGAAAGTTACAAGTGTTTAATCATGATCATGATTATGACTATGAAGGGTGACCTAATACCTTAATGTGATATACATTAAAAATGTTTTAGGATTATACCTACATTGCATACAAATTAGGAGAATGAGTTATTCTTATTATTTGAATTGGGTTTATTATTTACCCTTCTTACTTTACAAGTTAGGAAAATATGATTAGGATAAGCTATGGACTATAAGATTGACTATTATGCTTCATGTTTATATATTCCATGGGATTTGACTTAGCTCCGAATGAGTCTTGAGGTAGGGGTTCAACCTAAGGGGTCCTTATATAAAATCTCTAAGCCTCATGACTATGTGCCATAGTAGGCTTATGTTGCCAATATGGCCTGGCTAGTGGCTCCACATATAACATTATGATTCATGACACTCTCACTCACGATCCTACCTACGACCATGTGACTTTCTATAGGTCATCACTTAGTCTGTGGGTTATCCCACACTTGGAAACTTTTTCCCCATACATTTCCTCAACATAGACCTCCGTTTTAGAGGCAACATCGGTATTCCATGTAATAGTTTGTATGGCCTTATTATTGGTTATGGTCCTATTCCTATATGTGTAAGTTATTTACAAGCTTTATTGTCATGACCCAAGCCTAGGGCCTAGACGTGATCGACAAATGAAGAACCCCAAAAAAGCCTCATAGCATATCATTACACATCCTTGGTCACAGAAGCAATAGAATATAATAAGAAATAGTAAATAGGGTCAATCGAGGCTAACAGAACACTTTTATATCATGAATAACAAGAGAAGATAGAGTCAAAGCTCATAGCAGAGTTACATAGCATGTCCAACAACACCTCTACTACATAGATAAAGGCGGGGGCCAAGACAAAGCAATCGAGCTTACCCTCATAGTCAATACATAAGTCAAAGAGAGAATGTCTTAATACATAGCCTTATGCTACCTTGCCAACCCTTTTCATCACCCTTCAATACATAAGTCAAAGAGAGAATGTCTTAATACATAGCAAGAGATCATAAGTAACGTCCCCGTAATGTAGGACTCACCAACAAGCTTGATAGAAGCTGTACTAGCCACGGGAGGATAAGGATGAAAAAGCAGTGCTCTGATTCCTACATGGTGACATCATGTAGGCATAGAGTATTCGTTACTATATTTAAATGTACTAAGTATGTAAGATGCAATGCAACAAGAGATAAGCACTGTAGTCGAAATGCATAGAGATAGACAATAGCTAGCATAATAATAATATGGCATATATGATTAGTACTTAAGTAAAACATGCTTACGTAGGACATAACATATGTGTAAGAAGAGACCATTAACTATTGGTGGATCGTCACACCCTACCACCCTTGGTGATTGAGGTACAAACCCCATCAATAGGTTGGTGGATAATTGCACCCTACCACCCTTGGTAGCGAAGTACAAACCTCCCGATAGGTTGATGGGTACAAACCCCCAACAAGGTTGATAGATCGTTGCACCCTATCACCCTTGGTACCGGAGTATAAATCCCCCGATAGGTTGATAGGTACAAACCCCTAACAAGGTTACCTGGCGCACAACCCCCTGGGTAGGGCATGGTCACATTCCAACACTATATTATAGAGAGCACCATAAAGGTGCATTCATTTCATTATCATTTCATCATATCATCATCATATAGTCATTCAACTCATAAGACATGCATTTGACCTTTAATTCCTCAAGAAACCTTAACTAGACATTTTATCAATCACTTAGAGGGTGTGTAATGCTAGTGTAAAACCATGCAATTCAGGAGTGAAATCATGCTATAGACCTAATTGTAAATCAACTTTAAATCATGCAAATTAGAGTAAAAGGAATCTTACATATCATGGGTAAAGGTAACCTATGAAAGAAACCCACATACCTTAGCTTTGGAGATGAACATGATGAAGATTGGAGATGGAGACTTGAAGCTTGAGAGGAAATCCTTAGATCCGGAGAGGGTTTTGAGACTTCAGTTTAGGAGTAAAATATTGGCTAAGTGTTTGAATGAGTATTAAGGATTGTTTAGAATGATATGAGGGTGAAGCATAGGCATTTTTATGTTTGGGAACACTTAGGCCCAAGACTTAAAAGCCTTGGACCGAAGTTAAAAACGCCAGGGACGCGAAAAGCTATTTGGAAATGAAAATTTGAAAAATCAAAATTGCTAATCGTTTGCTACTAAATTGGGGTTAGACCTATTTTACACTCAAAATGAAATCCTAAACAAAAATATAAAGTCAAATTTTTTATATCGCACATGGATTTTAAGATACAAGTAATGGTGCCAAATTTTTAATGCAAATACCATGGCAGCTAGTTCAAGATCATGGGTAGGGTAGTTAATTACGATTTCGGGCACTTTCGAGGCACATTTTCGGGCACTTTTTGGGGTGGTTACAATATCTCCCCCTTGGGAACATTCATCCCTAAATATTAAAGAGACGTATATGAGGGACAAAAACATGATAATTTCAGTCCACATAGTAATTCAATAATGCACTTACACATCATTTCAAAATCTCATCATATGTGTAAAATCATCATGAACTTAGTCATTTTAAACATGAACATATACAATGACATGAGGGCTGCACTTAAGACTCAAAATCAGATAAAGGACTTAGATCAATAACTTGGGCTTGCATGGAGTGGAAAAAGTAAGGATATCACTTTTGCATGTCCGCTTCGGCCTCCCAAGTAGCACTTTCAACTTGTTGAGTCCTCTAAAGGATCTTAACAGAAACGACCTCTTTGTTTCTCAATCTCTTCACTTGCCTATCAAAAATCTGAAATGGAACCTCTTCATATGTGAAATTACCTTCAACTATACCCACAACATCAAGAGGCACAATAGTATTCGGATCACCCATACATTTCCTCAACATAGACATATGAAACACCAGATGAACCGAATCCATATCTCTAGGCAATTCTAACTCATATGCTACCTTGCCAACCCTTTTCATCACCCTATAAGGACCCACATATCATGGGCTCAACTTGCCCTTCTTAACAAAATGGACCAAACCCTTCATGGGTGACACCTTCAAGTAGACCCAATCACCCACCTTGAACTCAAGATCCCTTCTCCTTACATCAGTATAAGACTTCTAACGACTTTGGGTCATCTTCAACCTTTCTCTAATCATTCTAACCTTCTCCAGAGCCTCCATAACCAGATCTGGTCCCAACAAAACTACCTTACCAACCTCAAACCAACCGACTGGTAATCTATAACGTCTCCCATAGAGAGCCTCAAATGGAGCCATACCAATACTAGAATGATAGTTATTATTCTAGGCAAACTCAATTAGCGGAAGATGGTCATCCCAACTACCTTTAAGCTCCAACACATATACTCTAAGCATATCCTCAAGGGCTTGGATGGTCCTCTCGGCTTGGCCATCCATTTGAGGGTGGAAGGCTATAGAAAGCCTAACTCTAGTACCAAGACCCCTTTAGAAAGACCTCCAAAAGTGTGAAATAAATTGTACCCCACAATCCAATATGATGGACAAAGGAACCACATACAACCTTACCAAGTCATGAATGTACAACCTTGCATAATCTTCAGCCCCAAATATGGTCTTAACTGGTAGAAAGTGAGCTGATTTTGTCATCCTATCAATCATAACCCAAATGGAATCAAAACCCTTTCTAGTCTTGGGAAACCCAACTAC
>DF359166.1:0-18818 GCA_000787875.1 Solanum virginianum | reverse complement strand
ACAACCTACATTGGTACCTAAGGGCACCATCTCCCTCTTCGGAGAAAACCTTCACCTTGCCCTCTTTCACCAAGACTTCAACTCTAATAAGGAGGGATCAAGATCTTATTTTGCTACCACCTCATCAACCAAGGAAGACCTAGACCCATCCACAACAACAACATCACCGCTACTAACCTCCTCCAATCTAACCCCCAACCAAGCTAATCGGTGCACTTCCCTAGCCATCTCCTTCTCACCACCATCAACATTAGCTAGGATACCCATGGACACCCTACTCAATGCATCCTCCACCATATTTGCCTTACCCGGATGGTAATGCATACTCATATCATAGTCCTTAAGAAGTTCTAACCATCTCATTTGCCTTAAGTTGAGATGCTTTTGAGTGAAGACATATTGGAGGCTCTTATGATCAGTGGACACATCAACATGCATCCCATACAAGTAATGGTGCCAAATTTTTAATGCAAATACCATGGCAGCTAGTTCAAGATCATGGGTAGGGTAGTTCTTTTCATGCACTTTGAGTTGTTTAGAAGCATAGGCTATGACCTTACCTATTTTACATCAACCATAACCCAAACCAACCTATGAATCATCACAATACATAATAAATCCCTCAAGCCCCTCCGATAGTGACAATATACATGCGAACACAAGCTTATCTTTCAATGTTTGGAAGCTCCTCTCACAATCATTGGTACACACAAACTTAGCCTTCTTTTAAGTCAATTTTGTCATAAGGGAAGCAATAGAAGAGAACCCATTCGCAAACCTCTGATAATACCCCGCCAAGCCCAAGAAACTCTAAATATCCGACGGTGTCAATGGTCTAGGCCAATTTATAATCACATTGGTCTTTTTAGGATCCACCTTTATACCACCTCCTGACACCACATGACTTAGGAAGGTAACCTTGCTCAACCAAAATTGACACTTTTCATATTTAGCATACAATTTCTCCTCCCTTAATCTTTGCAACACAACCCTCAAATGAGCCCTATGCTCCTCCTCACCATAAGAATAGATCAAAATATCATCAATGAAGACCACAATAAAGGAATCAAGGTAGGGTTTAAAGACCCTATTCATTAGGTATATGAAGATGGTTAGTGCTTTAGTCAACCCAAAAGACATCACCACAAATTCATAGTGCCCATAAGTAGTCCGAAAGGTCGTCTTGGGAATATCACACTCCCTCACTTTCACTTGATAATACCCGGAATGAAGATCAATCTTAGAGAAATGGCTAGCCCCATGCAATTGGTCAAACAAATCGTCAATCCTTGGAAAAGGATACCTATTCTTGATGGTGACCCTATTGAGTTGCTGGTAGTCAATACACATCCTAAGGGACCCATCCTTCTTTTTCACAAACAACACCGGGGCACCCCAAGGTGATTGGCTAGGTCTAATAAATCTCTTCTCCAACAAGTCCCTCAATTGTTTCTTCAACTCCTTTAACTCCATCGGGGCCATACGGTAAGGAGGAACAGAAATGGGTTAAGTATCAGGGAGGAGGTCTATGCCAAAGTCTATTTCCCTTTCGGGAGGAATACTTGGAAGGTTATTTGGGAAGACATCAAGAAATTCATTTACAATCGAAACCGACTCTATGTGAAGGACTTTAGACTCCACATCCCTAACCCTCACAAGATGGTAAAGACACCCTCTAGAGATCAACTTACGGGCTTTAATGCAAGAGATGAATTTACCCTTGACCACTATATCTTGACTTTTCCACTCAAGGATGGGTCTATTTGGAAATTGGAATTTAATGCTACGGTTCTACAATCAATAGAAGTATAGTATGCAAGCAACCAATCCATCCCAAGAATAATATCAAAAAATCAACTATGTCTAACTCAACAAGATCACAAGGCAATATTTTATGCAAGATGCAAATAGGATAACTTCTATAAACTTTTCTAGCGATAATGGATGCACCAATAGGAGTAGACACCTCATATGACTCATGCAACAACTCTGGGTCAATATGAAATATTTGGGAAACAAAGGGGGTAACAAAAGAAAGAGTGGCACCCAGATCAATCAATATATACACATCAAAGTCAAAGATTTTCAACATACCGGTGGAAACGTCAGGGACTTCATCAACCCCCCTTGTCTTCCATGCAAAGCATAAAATCAATTGTACCTTGTGGCACCATCTTGTCGGCCATCTCTCCCCAAAGGAATCGCATTAGAACCTTGTGGAAGAACCTCTTTACCCTTGTTGCGATCTCAGGGGAAATCTACCTTTTTATGACCCACTTTCCCACAACCAAAGTGTGCATTAGTATCCCGCAAGCATGGGCCCTTATGACCCTTACCACACCTAGAACACACCTCATTAGGAACAATAACACCAATATCTTAGTGCCTTAGGATGTCATTGGCAATCCCCTGTTAGAAGCATGAGAGGACCCTTGGCCTTGATTGATCCGGACACCCTTTTGGAACTTAACATCGAAACGGGCCCTCTTGGCCTCATGACCCCTCATCTTTCTCAATTTCTCCCTTTCCATTTGTTAGGCAAAGGTCATTAATGAGTTGTGGAAATATGACTCCTATAAAACTTTAAACATAGGATTTTTTGCACATTCTCAAGCATACTTGTTATTCTGATGTTTATTTTAGTTAGTTTTTAGGAAAAATGACTAAGGCAGGTAGAAATGGGCAAACTATAGAACAAGGATGAAAAAGAACAAAAAGGGTATCAACTGTGGGCACACGGAAGCCTACACGGCTTGTGTACTATTACACAGACTGTGAGGCCCTTCGTGGCCTCACACTTGGTGACTGATGGCAGGAAGAGTTGAAGGCATGTCTCATGGCATCCTCCACGGGCCGTGGATGTCAGACGGGTCGTGAGTGTGGCTATCAAAGTGACGTTAAATCTTATCACCGTCAAAAAGTAAGAAAAAGAATAAAGGGAGGCCAAACGAAATGTGTCACGGGCCGTGTGACCAACCATGGTCCGTGACATTGAGGCGTATAGAAGACTTGAGTGAGAAAATGATTAAGGCATGATAGATGGTCTGTTTAATGGACCATTAACTCTTACATGGACCGTTCAATGGTACATGGAGTAGCAGTTGACTTTTGAAGCCAAGTATGACCAGATGGACCGTTACACAATTCGTCCAACGTCTCACGGGTCGTTTAGTGGCCTGTTGCCATTCCGACCTGATTTTTCCTAATTTAATTTGGATTAGGTTTTTTTTGTATATAAATAGTTATTTAATTTCATTTTTAGACAGTCTTAGACGGCTAGAGAGAGAAAACACTGAAAAATATTATTTTCTTTGAGATTTCACAAGATTTTGGGATTTTGCTTATCCAGTTAAAGATTGTAACTCGTGGATTCATTGATTCTTCAATAGTAAGTCATTTATTATGAATTCTTTATATAATTGTGGGTTTTCTTTCCTAAATATGCTAGGCTAAACCCACAACTAGGGTTGTGGGAACTATGACAAATCACTAAGATAGGCGAATATAGGGTAAATCTCGAGATTGATTAGCGTATTTATCATAGTGATCTTCGTCATAATTTCTTCCTTGATGAGTCGATGCATTAGGGTAAGACTTTTATTTGTTACATGCTCGAAAGGGATGTTTTTATTAGGAAAAGAGTTCTATGACAAAAATTTGGGGTTTTTAACCTAGTCTAAGTACTTGAGACCGAAAGGTAAGAGTATTTCGAGATTAACAACAAGGGTTAGTACGTACACGTTCTAAGACCGAAAGGTGATGAACGATATGAATCTAAGAAGGACCAAAAGGTGAATTAGATGTTACATAATTTGTTATATCTTATATACGTAATCATGATTGAGTTTACCACTAGATTCGGCTATCGCTTGAGATGTCATGGGGAACACAATCCTAGCTTTGCATATATTGTATGAAATCTAGTAGTCCTTGCACTTATTTACTGCTTTATTTTAGTAACTTAGTTTGAAAAACCAAAAAACTCCATTTACTTTATGCACTTTTTTTTTAGAATAGATATTACATCTGAAAATGATGCTAATGCTAATCAACATGGTGGACCAACACTCTTCACTAACCAAGTCGGACATACCCATCACAAATTTGTTCATTCTAGATCTTGAGTCGGCCACCAATTGTGGAGCATACTTAGAGAGTTGGGTAAATTTGAGGGCATACTTCCTCGCACTCATAGACCTTTATCTCAAATTCATAAATTCCACCAACTTATCTTCCCTAAGTTCAAGGGGGAAGAACCAATTAAGGAAGGCCACCTTGAACTCCTCCCAGAGCACCACATAGTTGACTCCTTTTCCTCCTTACATTGGTTGTACCATATTTGTGCTATCCCTCTGAGTTGGTAGACCACCAACTCTGCCTTATCCTTAGGCCTCACACCGAACTCTTGAGGGTGCTCACTTACCTTTGACCCATGGAATTCCGGGGGATTCATTCTTATGCAGTCTCTTACCCGAGAGGCCGGTGTAGGAGTATGAGGGGCTTGAGCCCCTTGATTGGCTTGATTAGCCACCACTTGTGCAAGCAAGGTGAGAGCATCCCACCTTGTAGCTCTCCATTGATCGGTTGCTCTCACCTTGCTAGCGCATACTTCGTACATTCCAACATACTAGCGCATACTCTTTGCCTACATTATATCACAATGTAGGGACAGATGACAATTTTACTCCTCCTTATTGTGGCTAGATCTTGACACCATAATTGAAGACATCTTGGTGGGTTCCCATGCTTCGAGAATAAGCCCTTTTCATTCCTGCTCTTATGTTCCCATGCTTCGAGAGTAAGCCCCTGATAAGGTCAAGATTAGTAGAGGCATGTTTTAGACAAAGTTTATGTAATCTCTTTGATCAGGAAATTCTTGACTTCTATCATAGATTTTTCTTTAAGACTTATTTTCGCTGATTTTGCTTATATTGATACTTAATTACCTTATGTATGCTTATGAAATTTTAAGAGGCTTGGATGAGATATTTCAGGGTCCTTATTGGGCATATCGCACCTAGACCCTAGGTTTGGATCATGATAGGAATGGTGTTGGGTGAAAAAATGACTAAGTATAAAGGCCATATATAAAGGAAATTTCACGATACATATAATGAATTAAAGGTTGTAGTTCATGGCTCATGGATTGGATAATTGCGTAAAGAATTTGGCTTAGGCATGGGCGAAACCATGAAGGGGTTTTACGAGTCGTAGAAGATAGGAATGTATCCGTGGTTCAAGATTCAGAACATATGAAATTGGTCCAGGTTCTATAAAGGACTATTTACGGAAGATAGAATTGGTCCCATGGACCCTGTCAGATAGTTTTTTATTAAGCATATTTTTATTATTTTCTACCCTTCTAACTCCTAAACTACGTCGTTTTTGCCCTGTGAAATCACCTATAATCGATTTTGTGTTATCACTTACCTCAAACACAGTTATGTCACCGATTCTTCACAGAATAACCTAAGTCTTCTTCTCCAAATTCCTCTCAAGCTCAAGGAAGATCAACTAGGGTTTTTGCAAGTTCAACCATTAAAACCAAGATTTTCAAGCTAGGCCTCTACTCAACGTATGCGGTATTCATCAGCGGATCCCTTTCACCTATGGAGCCCAAAGAAATCCTAAGTTTTTCATTCTATTTCAAGTATATCTTTTATAGGTTTTCATAATCTCAATGTCAATGCATGATTATGATTTATATGATGATTATTTACTAAATTATTCATGAATTTCTATAAATTACACGATTCTTATTTTTTTACAAGTGAATTATTTTCTAAGCTATATAGGATTCATAAGATTGATTAGGTTCTTTAAATATTGATTCAATTCATGTTATTTTTACAGATCGTGCATGTTTTTTGAATCTAACTTCATGATTTCAAATTAATTTTATATGAACACATACTTTGCCCTAATTTTTACTGACAAATCATGATTGTGGAATTTCAAGTGTTCAAGCAAGTATATGAAAAGAATGACCTAGAAACTAATGACACTCTTAATTGAGGTAGGAATGTAATGATGGAAGGCCTACAACCAAATTACATGAATCATATGAAAATAAGCTATTTTATAAACAAGTTTTTGTGCTTTGGATTAGTAGTTATGATTTGCCTTTATTGCATCATAATCTTATGAAAGTGTGAACTATGATTTATGACAAGCTTGTGAAATCTATAATAGGTATGACTTTTATGACACATATTCCATTGAATTTTGACTTAGCACCAAGAGGACTTTGAGGTGGGGACTCGACCTAAGGGCTTTCTAATGGCAATCTCTAGTCTCATAACTACGTATCATCATAGGATTATTGCCAATGTGGCCTAGCTAATGATAAGGGACCCTATGGATGAAACCCATGTGCCTCTTTAATTTACTCCCTCTGTCCCGTATTATATGGGCAGTTTCAATTTTACATGATTATTAAGAAATTATTAATGCACTAGTGAACTTTATTATTTTACCCTTTATTTATATCAATGTACATAAATTAAGTTAGAAAAAAATTATTAATGCACTAATTAATTTTTATGGTGGAGCTAAAATGAGAAAAAAATAATTAATTCTATTCTAATTTAGTAAGTGCACATATAATATGAGACAAATATTTATTGAAAGATGTCTATATAATATGGGACGAAAGTAATATATAATTTCTATTGGAGTTTAGTCGATCTATGATGCCTACTAAAAATTTCGCATTTTGTTATTCATACTATACATTTGCAGCTTTTTCTGGTACAGTACCTACTACAAGCCATATGCCCTCTGATTCCAAATCTCTTGAGGCCATCACTATTGGATCGTACTGAGCTCTTGGAGTTTGGAGATTTACCGCTTTTCATCTTTTGTACTTCTATGTATTTTGTATCTTGATTAGACAGAACTATTGTATATAGTCCCCTCCTATATGTAGAAGCTCTTGTACCTGTCGCACTAGGTCCGAGGTTTGGTTCTCATGTATATTTCATCTTTCTTGGTCATTTTTGGGCCGCTACTATACATTTTGTACCATTATGTAAACCCACGCTCTTTGTCTATTTTTCTTCCATGCAGTTGTCTAGATTATTTAGCTTATAACCTTTATATTTGGATTTTAGCTTGCCTACTGAGGGTTTATCGTAGACGCCATTATGGCTCGATTTCAAGGTGACACCTTTAAGCTAAGCTTGCTTTCAACTGAAATTGATAGGTATGGGTCTCAACGGACTATTCGGTGTAAGTTCGACTTAGACAAAAAAAGCTAACCAATAAGATTAATACTGTATAATGTTTTTTGGTATTCAGATATAGAGCTACCTTTTCCCTCAAAAGCAGCTAGATAGTGTTGAGAGTACCAAAAGTGGGTATACGTAATCATGGTATGTGTGTATGCCTACCATGTTAGGAATCCTGTGTAGCTATGATCTCAAGTTGCAAAAGGTGAGGAAAAGCAGCTTGCCGTTCTCAAATTCAGAGCAATGTCATTCACTATATTTTCCCATCGACATGTAACGTCTTCATACATCATTGAAATATTCACAATAATAACGTCAAACACATATGTAGCCTCTTAAACTTGGCCTTAAATATCATTTTAACACTCTAATTCAACCTTGTTCCATTTTAATCCTTCAACTTTATTTTTTATATTTCATTTTGACACTAATATCGAAGGAATTAACAAAATGGGAGAGAGTGTACTTCAGATGCCAAGACATGGCATAAAAGACAATTAAAAATACATACACAATCCCTCTAACTTAACTTCTTTTGTTTTGACATTTTATCTTGTCTATGTTCTATTCTAACCTTTCAAATTTATATTTTATCTAGCATTTAAACACAATTACAAATTTTATAAATTTTTTATTTTATATTTTGTTCTTTATTTTTATTTTTTTATTTTAATATCGATGTTTGTCTGTTAGTTTTCAAAAAAAAAATCTTAAAGAATTAGCAGACAACATTTTTTTAAGAAAAAACAATTTTTTATAGAGTTTTTCTATATTTATTTTAAAAATAATGAAGGAAAGTAAATAGATTTTCTTTTTTAACTAATTAAATAATTTAAATAAGATATTTTTAATTTTTTTCACATTAAAGCTTTCTGGATTTAACTGAAATACTAATTTACGTTTTTTGTATCCACAAAGCTTTGTGAGTTAAATCTACAAAAGCTTGAATATGAGAAAAATAAAATATATGATGTTATTTAATTTAATTGATTATTTAAGAAAGAAAATCAATGTACTTTCCTTGATTATTTTAAAAAAAATATATACAGAGAAACTCAAAAAAAAATTAAAAAAAAAAGTTGTCTGCTAATTCTTTAAGATTTTTTTTTTGAAAACTAACAGGTAAATGTTGATATTAAAATTAAAAAATTAAAATAAAGAATAAATATAAAAATTATAAAATTATAAAATTAGTAATTGTGTTTAAATGCTACATAAAAAATAAAATTGAAAGGTTAAAATAGAATAAAAACAAGATAAAATATCAAAATAAAAAATAAAGTCAAATTAGACGGGTTGTGTATGTATTTTTAGTTGTCTTTTATTCCATGTCTTGACATGTGAAGTACACTCTCCCCATTTTGTTGATTCCTTGGATAAAAGTAACGAAATGAAATATAAAAAATAGAGTTGAAGTATTAAAATGAAATAAGATTGAGTTAAAGTGTCAAAATAAAATTTGAAGCCAAATTTAAAGAATTAGATATATGTTTAGCCCAATAATAATGTCAATCATAATCCAAATGGTACTTCACTTTCGCCAAAGTTACTTGAAGGATGAGAAAAAGGAAATACAATTTCTACATTTCTAAACAGAACAAGAGGCATAAAAGAGGCGGAAATTTTGATTAAAAATAATTTTGGATAAAAATTTAGTGGCACTTAAATAGTTATTTGGTTGGGAAATGTGGAATAATTTATCCAAAAATTAATAAATAGTATCAGAATAAGTTATTCCTCCTTCGGATAGTATACTAATCCCTAATAACTTATCCCGAAATAAAATAAGTCAATGACAATAATATCCTTTTACACACTTTTTATACCTCACTTTCTATATTTACAATATTTTTAATAGAATATATAATAATATTCACAACTCTCACTCCTTATTTTTATAACACTTCGACATATTTTTCTATTAAAAAATTACACTGTACTTATACATTTTATATTTTGATTTTTCATAAATCTTTTTTTACTTTTAACAAAATTAAAAATGCAAGTTATATTTGTAAATTAAATAAAAAAAAGTTTCATTTTAAATGTATACAATATTATTATAGAAATCCACATCTAAAATATTTAAGTTAAATAAGATAAAAGATTTATTTTAAAAATGAATATTGAATAACTAAAGTTAGCAAAGAAAATACATTAAAAAATAATAAAGTGAAGAGTATTTTTGTAAATAAGTAATATAATTTTAAAATTTATCTAACAAACTAAACACTCGATAAGAAATAACCTCAACATAATTTATCTCATCATAACTTATCTCATCATAAGTTATATTCAAACCAAACCACCTCTATAAGTATACTTCCACTTTGAAATCCTCGAGTTTTTCCCTGCTCCACCGGGAAAGATCAGCTTCCAACATCCCAATTGATTAATATCAACATTCTTGCATTATCTAAACATTTCTCTTGTAAGGTCCCATTCAACTGTTTAAACTGCTTCAGAAAAGTTTCCAGGCTGCAATTAAAAATTCAAGGAATGGAGTGAAGAAGAATTCTGGGACTATGTCGTGCAAAATCACATTTATGTAGGCAGATCAGTTCTCAAAAGCATCACAAACCATTCTTGACAGGAAAAGATGACCAGTGGGAGAACGAAAAAAGTGCAGTATAAAAGCCAGTTTATCATGGCTAAACTTAAAAGATGAGTATGCACGTCCAAAAAGAGAGATAGGTGAAGCAGGTTCACTGAGCAAGTTAAACTGATTTTTAATTATAAAACAGGTTCCTTGTGAGTATCTTAGTTCATAGGCATACCAAGATTTCCTTCCAAATTAATAGAATATTGTGACTTTATCCAAACAAAGACATGACAACTTCAATATACATCCATTGTAACATTTTCTGGACAGACGGATTAAGAAAATCATGACAATGCTTCACAATGAAACACTCTTAAAAGCCCACATATTGTGAAGTTATTTGCTGTCGTT
Source organism: Solanum virginianum (assembly GCA_000787875.1). Taxonomy (NCBI): domain Eukaryota; kingdom Viridiplantae; phylum Streptophyta; class Magnoliopsida; order Solanales; family Solanaceae; genus Solanum; species Solanum virginianum. Next base: position 8,636 of record DF359166.1, on the reverse strand, counting down.
GGAAAAGAAATAAAAATCTAAGGACCTACTGTACACTCGGTGATTGGAACAATAAAAATAGGTTTTCTTCCCATATAGGTAAACAAAGTTACCCCATTTATGGATTCCAGTGCATATGTTTTTTTTTTTTGGTTATTTTAGGTTAAACAAAGTGCCAACATAATTCTCCAAAAAAAAAAAAAAACAAAGTGCCAACATGTTAAAGGAAAGAAATTATAAGTACCATGAACTGTTGAACCTTCCCCCCTACTTTAGATTCACAAGAAACAATCCCTAATTCCTTCTGCGGATTGCATTTCCAAAACCATAAATGGGTTACCTTTGAATTGTATGCTTATATGACTATGCAAATGCAACTCAGTACAACAACAATATCCCAAGTTCGATCCTATATAATGGGATCCGGGAAGAGAGGGGTGTTACCCCTACTGAGGGAAAAGTAGGGAGGTGGTTTCAGAAAGACTATCAGTTCGAGAAAAGCATTCAAAACAAGGTTGAGAAATACAAGAATGAAGCTATGCTGACAAAATGTGAAGAAAATAAAGTACTGACAACAAAAAATAATAGACATCTTAAGTAAAAAGGAATACCAGCAGTAATAAAATGGAGGAACGACAATGCTAACACAATAGTAGTGGGACTGCAAATGGGAAAGGGAAGCAAATAAATATTCTAAACTAGCACCGAACAAATGCAACTCCAACAACAATAACAACAACAACATACCCAGTGGAATCCCATTTACATCCAGAGTGAACTTGCAAGAATAATTGTATGACGTATGCCATTCATTTTCACCTTGTGCCTATTTGCGATATACTTCCAACAAATATCAAGCAATATGGTGTCCCAGTCATAAAAAAGGTGGTGGTATGCAATTTGATATATGCAAAAGGGAATCCCAAGCAGAAAGGCCGAACTAAATTATTGTGAAGTCTGCAACGCAACTGCTACTCTAATATTACATGTAACACACTTAAAGAGAATTCTCATGACCAGAAACAGTCCAAACCCTCTCCCCATTGGAACCTTGGGTTGAAATTGTACAAATTTAACTATGGCCGTATTTGACTATTCACATAGTGCATCCATATGCATAAAATATGGATCATGCAGTAATTTCTGCAACTTTACAACAACAAGAACTTACCAAGTGTAATCCCACTTGTGTTGTCTGAGGAGGGTAGCATGTACGCAAATCTTAACCTTACCTTGTGAGGTAGAGAGATTGTTTCCAATAGACCCTCAGCCAAGTAAAAACACCGCAAAGCAGTTTGAAAAGAGAAATAAGAGAACAGCGGGGAAACTTCTGCAACCTTAAGGTGACAAAATCATACTGACAAATTCCTCAAAATGAAAATACAAGAAGACTTTAGGGATAATGGCGTTTGCTCCAATTTATCCAGATATGGAAACCAAACATTAGACGGACTGGAAGATATTTCTAACAAGATTTACTGTGCTAATTAGACTTCCATTTTCTTCCATAAGGAAATACGTTTTTTTCTTATGAGAAGAGAAACTCATAACTACTATCCTTTGGGTGCGCACAGGTCAAAATCCCCACTCCTGTACAATATCTCACTAATCACACATGAGAGGTAACTCACAGTAGACAAGCCTAATGCGATGAACTCGACCAAAAACTCAAACCCCATGCTTTTGGTGGCAAGAGATTTCGAACCTGAGACCTCCAACGTGGAAGTCTCATGCCCAAACCACTAGAACACCCGAAGGGTACAAGGGAATATATTATGTCCAGTTCCAAATAAACGTCTACTACAGTCCAAGTGAAGATCGTCGGTTAATGTATAAACATACATTACTTATGTTTGGACGATCTATAAGTCAAAACATTCTACATAGATCCATTTATTTCAACAATTAGTAGGGCATAAAATTGAGTAATTATCTCTTGAAAACTAAATATGTGCAAACCTAGCTTACTTAACTCCAGTCAACAGTTACATAAATGTAAAAATTTGTGAATTAACTACAACAATCATCATTAAACTAGAAAGGGATATGAAAACATACGCTGAAAATCTTTTCTCGGTAAGGATGGAGAAGATATATGAGAGAAAATAGCTCGTCCAATCATAGTTAAACTGTAGACAATCCCAGCAACGTAAAAGACCATAACCAAACCAAGCACCCATGGCATCATTAAAAACCCAATAAAGAAAGTCACGGATCCGCAAAGCATCAAAGCAAAAGAAACACCCAAAAGCAGAGATGCAAATCCCGCCGGAGTAATTTGCTGCATCGAACCTGCCACGACCATCCTCCTCCCTGAAGACGATGGAGACAATTCAGTAGCCGACAAGGAATCATCGTAAAACTCAATCGGCGTTGGTGGTGATCGTAGAATATTTAAAATTAACGAAGAAAGTTCTTCCAAAACCTTAGATTGTTGATCCTGTTGCCTTCTCATCATATTTGAAATTGAAAAAAACTAATAGAACGAAAATTACCGAAAAGGAGGCAAATCGAGGAGATTTTGACTAGTAATTATCCACCCAACAATATTAAAGCCTCTGTTTTATTTCCTAATAACAAAATTGAGAGAGGCTTTCTGGTTGTTTGGGTTTGCCTGTTTCGAGAAATCAGAAATTAAAATTAGAATGAAAGAATTATTGCGCAAGGGAAGAGTTGCTTTATCTTGAAGGAATAGATAATAGGATTTTGAAGAAAAAGTAGAGAAGATAAAGGATTGCCCTAAATTCGGTTCAAGATTAGTGTTGTACGCTGCTATGGGCGATTGTGGAGTACGATGGAGGATAACTTATCCATCACCGTACGTGCATTCCAACGTTAAATAGAAGAGCGTCTTTCTTTCCAGGCTGATGTGTAAAGATCAATTGTGTGCTGACTCAACATTACAAAACTATTTTATCCAAAAGATCCATCTTTGGAAAATGCATTGTGAAAAGGATTCAATGGGTTATTCATGAGAACCACTATTGCATTTTTTTAATTTTTAAAAATGTTTTTTTTAAGTTTCTATTGAGTATTTGGTACCCGTGTTAGATCCCAACTAGTTTATATTCACCTCACATAGTATTCATTTTGAGGAAGCTCCAAACTAATTCGTGTTCATGTCGCATAGGGTCCATTTAGAGGAAACATTTTCTACCAATGATTTTTTATACTCAAAATTTGAACCAAAGACATTTGATTAGAGGAGGAACAACTCTATTCACTACCCACATTCTTTGGCGGTGATTTTTAAAATGTCTTCATTGCTATATTATATCGTTTCATATTCTTAAGTTGGATCTCTATAAAATATTACATAATAAATTTACAATCATAGTGTATTAAATTTCAACTAACTTATTTAACAAAAAATTAGAATTTTAATCTTTTCTTAAAACTATCTCAATTATATTATAAAACATTCTCGTGCAAATATATTCAGGGATAGCAAAAAGCATTTTTCATTTTTGATTTAATATTGTTTGCAATGACTTTTAAGGTGATGGTAACTAACTACAATCACAAATAAAATATGATGAAGCAAAACTTTTATTGATGAACATTTGTGAGTAAACTTTATGTATATCCTGGTTCTTCGCTCCTAATTTTTTGTGATTCCAGGGCTGTAAGTGACATATTTCTCGAGCATAGAATAATATGAACTTCCCTGTGATATGTTTGATCACAAAAAACACCAAAAAACACTCCGATTTGAAAATGACAATACTTTATGTCTTGATCTATTCATGAGTACTCAAGGTTTTACGAAATATTTGAGATCTTTATATAAGTACTCAAGATTTTTGGATATTCGAGAGAATGATCTTGTAATACCTAAAAGTGTTAAGAAGGATTGCTAATACAGAATCATGAGCCCTTTTTAGGGATATTTTGGATAATTCCTAAGGATACCATCTCCCCCTTAGGAGAAAACCTCAACCTTGCCGTCCTCCACCAATGGCTTCTCTTCTAACAAAGCGGGTCAAGGTCTAGGTCAATTCTTACCACTTCTATTTTAATCAAACTCACGTTTGTCAAGCTTAGCAAACAAACTTCTTTTCCTCAAGGTTTGCAACGCTACCTTCAAAAGTGTCACATGCTTTCCTCACTCTAGGAATAAATCAAAATATAATCTATGAGCACCACCACAAACATGCCAAGGTAGGGTTTAAAGATCCTATTCATGAGATCCATAAATATCACCACTGCACTAGTTAGGTCCAATGACTTTACCACACATTCAAAATGTCCATATCTAGTCCGAAAAGCCGTCTTGGGAATATCATACTTCCTCACTCTCATTTGATGGTGTCCGGATGGAAGATCAATCTTAGAAATATGACTAGCCCCTTGTAGTTGATAAAATAGGTTATCAATTCTTGGCGAAGGATACTTGTTCTTTATAGAGACCTTATGAAACGCCCCAAAAATGTGCTTCGGAATGCCCATAATCGTAATTTTCATATATCTCAAAAATCTGTGAGTGATATCAAAAATATGACTTCATATTCTCGATCAGGGGGAAAAATGAGTGAGAAATGGGTATAACTCGAATTTTAGAGGCCTGTAGCAAAAATTAATTTTCACTAATTTATGACTTCCAGAGAACATCTGTGCCCTGGCTACGACGCGCCAGGGGCGCGGAGCAGTATTAATTGTTCCTTCGGGTTGGGTCCGCATCGTGGACCAGTACAACTTCTCTCTTACTTTTTTCATGTCGGCCAAGGGCATTGGGGTCATAGCCCCATGCCCACTAAAAACGTGAAATCACTTATACTTAGCCATTTTTCAACTCTATATCACTCAAAACTCTAATAAAAATCTCTCCAAGACTTAACCAAATATTTCATGCCAAATTCAAGGATTTCAAGTTTAACTTTGGAACTCGAGGATTCACTTCAATCTCTAAGTTTCCTTCAAACTCATCTCAAGAAAATCCAAGTTTGAGGTATGTGGGTTTCATCCATTGGGTCCTTTCACCCATGGAACCCAATCTTCTTTTTTATGAAAATTGTATGTTTTCAAGTTGTATCTTCTATAGGTATCTCTTATTATGGATTATGAATATAAATTATGTTGGAGTTTTATGAAATGTTGATTGATTATGCATGACCATCTATTTTAAGCTTACACTATGAGTTGATCTTTGTCTATTAAAACTATGCATATTTTTTGAGCTATGAAACTATGATCTATTATGAGTTTTGATGGTGGATTTCAAGATACCCTATATGAGGGTTATACTACATGTTGGTGGGTTGATTTGCATTAAGTTTTCTCATCTTATTTCACTATCGGATTGTATGATTTTGAACTAGTATCATGAACCCACCAAGTGTTTGATAAAATGTCAAGTCAAGAATTCTCAAGTTATTGATGATCTATTACATGATTTACAAGTCAAGTAACTTCATGATGATTAAGGGCTTTCAAGTATGTATTGAGTTCATGAAAAGTATCTATGATGTTGCAAGTATCAAGATAAGTGTTATTTCAAGATTTGTACCTCTTGTGAGCTATTCATGTTAAAGCAAGGGATCATGTATGATTGTTATCTATTTTCATGTTCAAGTTAGACTCGCTATTAGAGGTCAAGCATGTTTGTGAGCTACTCAAGTCATTTTATCATGTTTTTTACAAGTTATTCATGTTATAACTAAAGTATGATTATTTCAAGTATTCCATGGGATTAGACTTAGCACCGATTGAGGCTTAAGTTGGGGGCTCGACTCAAGCGGTCCTTATAAAGTCTTAGTCTCTAAATTATGTGCCACCATAGGTTATACATAATCTCTTTTATGGCTTTCTACTGGATCCATCTAGTTATACCATACCTTGTTGAGGGGGTGACATGCCTCAATTACCTTGATGAGGGGGTTAAATGCCTCAAATTATTCATTGTATGGCTACCATGGCAAGTAGACCACACCTTGTCGAGGGGGTGACATACCTTGATCACCTTATTGTGATATGCCTCAATCATCTTATCAAGGGGGTGACATGTCTTGGATTCCATATAGTAGCTCGCTTGGTCTATATCAGTTAAGGTTTCTTCCCATACATATATTATGTACTATGCTAGTTGTGTGATTTACAAGCATGTTTTACTTCACGCATTGATCATGCATGCCATATTGGGATTACACTTATCCATTGTTTATAATTATGCATTTTGACTGTATTGGCTTATGTCTTGTTGCATAGCATCCTAAAATACTTAGTATATTCAAACGTACTAACACATACTCCATGCTTACATGATATTACCATGTAGGGACTGGAGCATTTTTAATCATCCTCCACGTGGCTAGTTGATACTTTGGAGACAAACTTTGGTGAATCTTCAAGTCTGAGGACACTATCTACATTGTTCTTGCTATTTTGAGACTTCTTTATGTTAATCACCTGTTATTATGATGGTGAGATCGGAGATTGTCTTGGCCCCCGTTCCATCCATGTTAGAGGTGTTGTTGGATATCATGATGTACTTATGCTATGAGGTTGACTCTTTATGCTTTTATGATTATCAAAGACTTCCCCTAGTCCCACTTTCCTTTATTTATATCTCTTGTTGTTATTTACTTTGACTCTTTATGCTTTACAAATGTCAAGACTTCCATTAGCCCTTTTCCCCAGCCCTTTTGCCCTTGTTGATATTCATATTGTTGTTTATTTTGCTTCCGCAACCAAGGATGTGTAATTGATATGCTAAGAGGCTTGTTTGGGGTCTCTTTGGGTTCTCATTCGTCATGTCACGTCTAAGCCCTAGGCTTAGGTCGTGACATCTTATTGAGTTGTTGGTAGTCGATGCACATTATAAATAAGGGCCTAGATGTGACATGACGAATGGGAAACCCAAACAAGCCTCTTAGGCATATCATTTGCACATCCTTGGTTGCAAAAGAATAATTAAACAACAAGCAAGTAGCAAATAATTCTAAAGGGAAGCGGGAGTTTGGACTCACGTTATGGAGATGTATAGGGAAGAGAATTTGTATGAATCACATAACAAGAAAGGTCTAAGGGGCGGGTAAGTATGACTCACGCTATGGGAGCAATAGGGGACTTGGGACTTCCATCACTTCATCAACAAATATTAGCATATAGAAGGAGATAAGGGCTAAGGGAAGTCTTTCGTAATCGTATAAACATAGCGGAGTCAAGATCATAACATACATAGCCATATATCCAACGACACTTTTAATATGTGTGGGACGGGGGCAAAGACATCTCCCCGGCTCACTCTTAAAAGATTTTCATGACCCAAACTAGGGCCTAGATGTGACACGGCACATGGAGAACCCGAAGGAACCCCAAGCAAGCCTCTTAACATATTATTACACTTTCTTGGTCATGGAAGCAATTAGAGAACAATAACAGAGTAGAAATAAGGGCATGGGGACTAAGGGAAAACCTTCATTTTATAAAACATCAAGAGAGTCAAAGAGAATCAAACTTATAGCACTATTACATACTTGTCCATCAACACCTCTAAACGTAGAACTTAGCGGGGGCTAAGACAAGCAACCGGGTTCACCCTCATAATAATGACAATAGGTAATTCAAATATACAAGATGTGGTCTAAACATAAGCATGAGAGAAGATAGATATTATCCCCAGACTTGATGATTCACCAAAAGCTAACTTGAATAATACATCTAGTCGCGTGGAAGAGAATCCATAGGAGCTTCGGTTCCTATATATAAGGACTCACCGAAAGCTAACTTGAACAATTCGTCTAGCCACGTGGAGGAGAATCAATAGGAGCCCCGGATCCTACATGGTGATATCATATAGGCATAGAGTATGCGTTAGTGTGTTTGAATGTACTAAATATGTTGGATGCAATGCAATAAGAGATAGGCACATAATCGAAATGCATAATTAGGCAATAACTGAGCATATAGCAATAAGGCATGCATGCATGATGTGTGAAGTAAAACATGCTTGAAAATAATCATACTTGCATAACTTGTTTAACACAATAAAATGACATGATTAGATCATCCAAATACCTTATATTAGAGGGTGAGGGATATAGCATAGGTCATAACTCCTTCTAGTAGGTAATGAGTAGTACATGAGAGTGAAGAGATAGCATAGTTCACAACCCTTACATGTAAATATGAGATAACAAATAACACATGAGGGTAGAAGGTAGCATTGGTCATAACCCCTACATTTTTGCATGAGATAATACATAATATTGAATCACATATAAGGGCAAGACGTACCACATAGTTCATAACCCCTTCATATGAGTATATTGCATAACCTCAAATCATACACTAGGGTAAGTAGTACAACATAGTTCATAACCCCTTCATATGAGTATATTGCATAACCTCAAATCATACACTAGGGTAAGTAGTACAACATAGTTCATAACCCCTTCATGTAGACATGAGTAAGTAAGTAGAATTGATTCGTACAGCCTTGGTCATCGCTCTGGCGCGTGCCATCACGCGTCTCGCTCCCGTGCTGCGCACGTGCATTCGCCTCGCTCCCGCCTTGCCTTGCCTTGCCCAACACATGCGCCCAGCGCATGTCTTTGCTCATGCGCCCTGCGCATGTTTGTGCTGCCCATGCGCCCTGCGCATGTGTTTGCCGCCCATGCGGCCTGCGCATGTCTGCCGCCCATACGCCCTGCGCAAGT
>DF359167.1:52381-76774 GCA_000787875.1 Solanum virginianum | reverse complement strand
ATTTACGATCAACACAAAAAATTGACTGAGAAAATGCCCTCGACCTGATTTTAGAGCAACCGAGTCAAAAATAATTTTTCTTAATTTAACCCAAAACAGTGTTGATGAGCTCCAGGGCCGCGACGCATCCTGGGCGCAGATCAATACTTGTATTTTTTTAAAATTTTTGACAAGAAAGGAAAAATTCATTTGGAAAAAAATGGAAAAATTTATACTACTCCGCGCTCAGTCCGCGACACGAACCGGACATTTTTGAGAGAAAGTTCATTTTTTCTTTTATGAGGGGCATTCTAGATATTTTTCAACCCTTCATAAACGTGAACCCTGAGTAATTATATCATTTTTAATCAAGGAAGAGCCTCTTTAACGTATTGCTAAGTCTCCAAACACAAAGATTAGGTTAGAGTTCATGAGGAGAATAAGAGAAAAGCGAAGGTCTTAAGCCAAGGTTGAGTCTCTCGTCAGTTCCAGGTATATAAGACTACCAAAGCATAGGATTGTTCTCCCATATGCCCCTTGGATTGTAGAAAGTTGATAGTAGAAGTTAATGGGTCCTGTTTGAAAATTTCTTAAATGTTTTACTGAAAACTATTTTAATGTACATGTATTTTCTTGAAGTGATGATCATCATAACTTGGATTATTTGTTTAAATGATTTAATTTGAACTATTGTATAACCTATATGATTTAATAGTCAAAGATTGCATAAAAGAAGATAGAGATTGAGTCTAGAGCCTTGATCACGTGAGCGTGCTTGCTTGTTATGGTCCGAGTCCTGAGTGAATGAGTTGATGGTTGATGTTGATGAAATTGGTATCCTTGGAGTCCGAAAGAGACTGAATTTAATTTAAAAAGAATGTTCCTAATCCATTGAGTTGATGTTCTTTGTCCAAAAGAGACTAAGTGATGAGGAATCTTTATGTTTGATGTCTTATGAGCATGTTGAGTCCTGAGAGGAATATTAAGCACCGAAATGGGTAAGAGTGAGTTCCACTCGCACTCATTAACTACGTTGCCTGCGTAGGAAGAGGATTGGACCGTGAGAATGGATGTTTCCTTAGTCCCAAAAAAAACTTGATGTTATTATGAATCCACAGATGCCACGCCTTTTACCCCGACATGGTACTACGCGGATGCGCAACGACATCATTTCGTTATATCATCACCGACTCATAGGTGATGGTTGTCAGTTAGAGAAACTCCCATATAGGTTTCACCTTGATATTACTCTGATGTTGATGTGATGGTATGAGCCTTGATTGATGTTGATATGATATTATCCATTCCTTATTCTTGAGCTGAGATGAGTATCTGATGAGTTGATGTCATTTCACATTATACTATTTACTTTTAGCCTATTTTTAGATACCATACATTCCACATACTGACGTTATTTGGCGCTGCATCATTTTATGATGCAAATCCTGCAGCCAGATGACTTCAGCAGACGACCATTAAGGTTCAACACTTCCTTGTTCAGAGATTGGTGAGTCCTCCCCTGCATTCGGAGGATATCATTTACTTTTTTCCTATGTTTTGAGTTGTTTCTTTGAGTTGTGGTAGCTATGGCCTGTCATGGTACCTTCTTAGACTGTAGAAGTAGAGGCTTCATAGGCATAGAGATGATGACTTGATGTTGGGTTCTTTCTCCTTTTCTAAACTGAGCTCTTTTCTTCTATATTTATGCTATGGATGTTGATAAGTTTTGTGGCTTATGTCCCTATTCCTTGAGGTAGATGAGATGGGGCTGAATGCCCACTAGTTTATTTTTATTTTTGATGTCTTCCGATGTGATGTACTCATTAGGTAAATTTTTGTTTGGCTTTGTTTTGGTTGAAAGTACGTTAAAAAGTTTGTCTGAGCATAAGATGTGAAGGTCCTTCTACCTAAACCATTGTGTTACCTTAAAAATCAATAGTTTTACCAATAAAATAACATACATCAGATTTCCAAAGTCCTTTCCGCCTAAACCATTGTGTTACCTTAAAATCAACAATCTAACAAAAAAAAAAAAAACATACATTAAGCAAATTCTGGACGGGTTTCCAAATATATGTAGAGTCAAATTTACAAGTCAAGATTGGTTTCACTTTGAAAAAACAAAACAAAACCAATGATATTGTGTTACCAATAAAAAATCAGTAAATTAACCAAACATACGACCAATAATAAATAAAATCTCTGTAAAGTATGGGGGAAATATGTAAAGTTACAGTACAAGATGTGAAAGTCTTTCTACCTAAACCATTGTGTTAATTTAAAACTCAATATTTTACCCAAAAAAAAGAAACATTAAACCAAACGTCTGGACAGGTTCCAAAAAATATGTAAAGTCAAATTTACAAGTCAATGTTGGTTTCATATAACACCAAATGTACAACCAAATATACAATACTATAACAAAAAACAAAACATGCAATACTATACCCAAAATATACAACCAACAATAAATAAAAATCTTTGTAACCTGTACAGGATAGTGTTGGTTTTAATATAATAAAAAATACAACAAACATTAAACCAAATGTCTGTAAACTGTACGAGTGTTAACAATAAAGAACTACGCATCCACAAAAGCTAAAGAAAATCCAAAAAGTCTTAACAAAAATATATAAAAATATCAACATTTACAGAAGTGGCTGAAAAGTCAAAATATGATAGTAAAATGTCTAATTCTTCCTTCTAGATACCAACTTCGAATGACCCAGGCTGTTACTAATCAGAATGTATCCCCTAGCTACTTTAGGAGCCCCGAATCGACTAACAACCTTCCTAGTGACTTCGCTTTCACTAACTGCTTCATCATCTATCTTTCGACTTTCATATTCCCAAAGCAATGCGCCATCCCTCAAATAGAAGAGATACGGGTCGATGAAACAAATCCGAATATCCAACTGGCCTTGGGAATAGTATTTGACAAAAACACAAGTGTATAAGCCGCAATCACTGTAAAATAAATATAACCAACAAATTCAACAAACTGTCTAAAAAATAAAAAATAACCAAATATCAGGACATATAACAAACATATATCTCCAAAAAATTACTAACAAAAAAATCAACAATGTTCAACCAACAATAATCTTAAAAATAAAACCACATGCTGCCAACAATCAACAGTCAACAGTCAACTACCATTTTCCTTGCAAAAAAATAACCAGAAATGTCTCAAAAAAATTTTCACAACCAATATAGTTAACAGATTTTAAATAAAAAAAATACAAACAAAAAGTCAAAGAAATTATTGTGGGTATCCGCTAAAAAATATCACCAACAAATATTACAAAAATATCACCAATACCACCAAAATCACCAACATAATCAAAGAAAAATAAACAATATCACAGAGAATCAGCCAATAGTATTTTCAATATCAGCAAAAATAAAATAAAATAAATGAATTGGTAAATCATGATTAAACAAAGACATGATTTTAATGATATGATCAATTACAGACAAAGAGTCAAAGCTCAGTTTTTAAATATTTGTTTTTTAAAAAAAACACCAAATATGATACTTTGAATGTTGAAACCATGCCATTCAAAATCGTCAAAGATTTAACCAACAATAGCACCAAACTACAAACAAACTTCTTAATATATCTTAGCCAAATAATAATAATAATAATAAATCAAGAAAATCAAAAAGTTAATTATGCAAAATTAAACAAAAAAAATCCCAAATACTACAATATACTTCAAAAGCTAAAAATTATAAAACAAGAAATCATCATCAACCAACTACTACACTCAACAAATTAAACAAAAAAGAAATGTAGAGTTTCTGAATATAAACTAAAATTACAAAAAAAAAAATGAGAAAAGTAATATTACATACTTTTGACCTTTTCTTCATACTTTTTTCTCTGTCGGAATCCCTTTTCTTCAAACTTTTTCCCCTGCCAGAATCCCTTTTCTTCAGAGAATTCAAAGGACCCTTGGCGGAATCCCTTTTCTTCAAGACTCAACTTCGATCTGCCTCCGTCTTTCAGCTTTTTGCGAACTGATGAAAGAATTAATAGATTGAAGTTTGGCTTGGACATTTTGTAGGTGTACTATCCAAAGAAATAGCCTCTATATTTAAACGCGGGCTTTTCCTAACAGGAGTATTTTCTCCCATGGCGAAAAACAGTGATATAGTAGAAAAAATAAAAAATTAAAACAAAACTAAACAACATTAGTCAATGCATGGAGAATGGCACAAAACAGGAATTTTCAGGCGTAATAGAAGATAGATAAAAATGAGAAAATGCTAATGGAATACCAAAGGTTCATTCTTTGGAATATTGAAAAGGTTTATCCCAAAAAATGAAAAAAGTTTAACCTTGGTAGCTAATTTTGGGAAAGGAAAAAGTATATAATGTAATTGTCAATGTCAGATAATAATTTGACTTTTCTTTGAAAAAAGAAGTGTATTTTGTACATATTAAAAAGAAACAATTTTCAGTGTAAATTTATTCTTGAATATTTTTAAATTTTTTAGAAAAAAAATATTAAAGGGACAGAAATGTAAATAAATAACCTAAAAGTGTCAATATTTTTGAATGTTGACATGCACCATAAATTGACCTGTTAAAAGCGTATAGTCCTGCCATTTTTCCTGAATTCAATTGACATTTTGTTTATTACTAGTCAAAGCAATAGCTTACAATATTACACAGAATCAGTCTGACATTTTTCAAATATAATATATCCGACGCATTGAATACAATATATCTCATATACATGTTTATTTGATTTTTTTAGATGATTTTAAATTTATTATAATTAAATCACATTAAATAAGGAGAAAATCAAGGATGTAGTAATTTATGAGGATATTTTGTATCCTTGAACTAAAGAATAGAGTAAAACAAAGTCACTTTATTATTAAACTTCACCTATAGCAAATTCATTGCATTTGTAATTCACAATGAATCTTTATATATTTGTTTCACAATTTCACATATTTATTTTTGTCAAATGTATTTTTGTTCAATATCAATTTCGTTCAGTATATTTATTATCAATTTTATCTAGTGTATCGAGTATTAATTTGATAAATCCAATATTAATTTTATATAAAATATCCAAGTACATTTTTCTCACTCAAATATGTGTCAAATATGTGCGTACCTACAAAAAGAAACGAAAATAAAATGAGTCAATAAGGTCAAGAATAGAGGGTGACAATGAGCATAAGAGATCTTGCTGAGTTTTTACGTAAGAATTAAGAAAAAAAAAAAAAACCAAAACAAAACTCTTATTTAATTCTCCACACAGAGTTTCTTGATTATTAAAAAATAATATGATGACATTCTTGTACTTTCTTCGTCCAATTTTACTTGGCCCTGTTGACTTGACATATGGATTAATAAGTAGTAAATGAAGGGATAATTTTACCAAAGTACCATTTGAATATAATAAAGACTATTTCTTGAAAAATGCAATGAGGAATTGACTATAATTAATGATAAGGATAAATTAAGAACTAAGTGTAAAATTATTTCTTGATTTCATAAAATGAATAAGTATTGTTGGACATCCCAAAATAGTATAGGGGCTAAATAAAGATAGACAGATAGAATATGTTCATATTAAAATTTTTCTCTATTCTTAAATGCTAGTATCAATTTATGCTAATAGATTATAATATGAATCAACTCAAATAAAAAAGATAAAATTAAATTAAACCTCAGTACGCATGCCTCTAGTGGTCATGAGGGACAAAAAGAGTGATAAAATATGAAAGATTGGACATGATTAGAAGGAATGAACGTAATTTTTATGGAAGGGTGTGGGAGAGGCAGAGGCCTAGAGGGATAAACATAGTGTGAGAGATTTTAGGTTAGAATCAAGAAATATGTATCTAACTAGAAAATTTATTCACTATATAATATATAATTATTTTAAAATATTATGTGATTGTAGAGATATAATAAAAATATTTAATTTAATATGTTTTTGACATTTAAAAGCGCAAGACGTTTATGAAGCTCCATTTTTTGCACAAAATTATTAATACATGTGGTTGTCAAGAAATAGAAATAATTAAAAAGGATAACCACTCATAAAGAACATTGTGAATCAAATTGACAAATATTGGTGACGTTTCAGTTGAAGGGCCACAAGAAAACCACTTGAATTGTGCATATTGAACAGGTAAGCAAAGCCTTTGATAGCTATCCATACAGAAATAAAAAAGGCCATGTAATCACAGCCAGAAAAAGGCTAGACTTTTATAAGTACACGTAGGAAGGAATATGCATCAAAACATCTAAATCAAAAATCAATTGGGTCATGTCCAAAATCCTCGACTTTTTCCATATTATGGTATTTTCTTTTTAGTTAGGTATAAAGTTGTGCTCTTTAAATTGAAGATATGTGTATTATGTAGTGTTTAAAGTTTTTGGAGTGTTAAATTTGAAGCGTAAATATTAAAAAACTTACAAAAATATCTAAGCACACACTTTTAAAAAACAAAACACTATAATTGAGACGAAAGAAATAGACTTTGATCATAAAATTTGAGATTAATTTCAAATATTTATTTTAAATCAATATTTGTTTATGAAGTCTACAAAATTTTAACTTTAGCTTCAAATCATGATTAATCCTAAATTCTTCGAAAACTAGGATTTAAAGTCCTAATTTCAAATTTTTAATTAGGGTTTTTATTACTATTATTATATATTTTACTTCACTATTGTTTTGAGAATACTTATTATATATAATTTCAATATTTTTACTTCACTATTGCAATTATTATGGACATGTTATTTTGCAAATAAGTATTTTCCGCTTCAGTTGAATACTTGTTTTTATTTTAGATTTATTTATTTATCCAGAAAGGAAGAAAATTGAGATATTATACAATAAAAAGAAAAAAACATAATGTCCAGAAAAGCTTAAAAGATTGGTGATTTGGTGGGATTGCAGGGCGCTGACCATGTTGGATTGCCCCCAGCTCATTTCTTAAAAGCCTTCAACTGGAAAATGAAGGCACACTCTGGGTTGCATGTTCCACCGGCAACTCTACTCCGGCGAAAGTATTTATGCAGAAGAACACTCAATTTCCCTAGCTGCTTGGTTCACCACCATAGCCACGTCAGCTTTTCAGTTCGTTGTTCTCAGACGTCCGCCGATGGCACTGATAACTCCGACGAGCTAATTCTGAAGCAAAACTCCGCGGTTACAAGGCGCAAGGTACTCCTCATGCCTCTTCTTACCGTCGGAGTTTGTTCTCTCCGTTCTGCAATTGCCAGTGCGGACGACAAACCGCCTGAGAGTACGCCGCAGCCTCCGGCGACTACAGTGGAGGCTCCACCGCCTGATCCCGTGGTTAAGGCGGAGGAAGTGATTAATTCGAGGATTTATGATGCGACGGTAATTGGAGAACCTTTGGCTTTGGGGAAGGATAAAAAGAAGGTCTGGGAGAAGCTCATGAATGCTCGAGTCGTGTATTTAGGCGAAGCCGAGCAAGTTCCAACTCAAGATGATAAAGTATTGGAGCTGGAGATTGTGAAGAATTTGAGGAAGAGATGCGCCGAAGCAGAGCGGTCGATTTCATTAGCTCTAGAAGCATTTCCTTCTAATTTACAAGAACAGCTCAATCAATACATGACTAGAAGGTTAGAATTCTCTTGAAGTATATCCATTATTTGGTTATCCTAGTGTATTGTTCTACAGGTTTACATGGTCAAAAATGCGATTGGAACTGTCAGTTCCATTTGTTTAGTTGGGGTACAGTTTGCAGGTTCGCCCAAGAAGATTAACTAAAGTTCATGACCTTTCATATGTGAGTCATGGAATAAATCTTGTTTAGAGTTGTATGATCTTGTTAGCAAAGAGTTTGTTATTATGCATTTGTACATCTAATAGCAACATATCCAACGAAATCCCACAAGTGAGGTCTAGGGAGGATAGATTATATGCATTTGTTACATCCAATGAAGGAGAAAATTAGTTGCATTGAAATTTTTGTATGAGACATATATCTGATGTTATGCACTTGATATTGCAGGATTGATGGAGAGAGTTTAAAATCTTATGTTGCACATTGGCCAACTCAATATTGGCATGATTATGAGCCCTTATTGGCTTATTGTCGTGATAATGGGGTTCGACTAGTCGCATGTGGTTTGCCTCTAGAGGTACTTATTATTATTATCTGTGTCTTCATCTGTTAGTTGATGGGCAAGAAATATTTATTTATCTTGGGAAAAAAGTAGCAAACACTATTACCTATGATCATTCTTATGCACTGTGCTTTCAAGATATTCAGTAGAAAAAAGATCGTCTCCTTTTTTTATCATGGAAGATCTCTTTGTTCTATAAATTCCAATTCTTTTCGTTGTCTCATAGTGTTCTGTGTGATCAAGTTTTTCGAGCTTCATTAGTTAAGGATGAAAATGATCATTTCTCTGGTTTTTGTGGACTAGGTCCTGCGGACAGTTCAAGCAGAAGGTATTCGGGGGCTTCCAAAAGTTGATCGTAAGAAATATGCTCCTCCAGCTGGTTCAGGTTTCATCTCAGGCTTTACGGCTATGTCACGTAGATCGTCCATTGATGTAAATATGCTGAACCAGCCTACTCCCTTTGGACCAAGCTCATATCTCTCTGCACAAGCAAGAGTTGTTGAGGAGTACAACATGTCCCAGATAGTTTTAAAAGCAGTGACAGATGATGGGGCGGCTGGTATGCTTGTAGTTATCACAGGTGCTACCCATGTCATGTATGGATCAAGAGGGACTGGGGTGCCTGCTAGAATTTCAAGGAAGGTACAAAAGAAAAATCAGATTGTCATACTTCTTGACCCTGAAAGACAATGGCTAAGGAGGGAGGGAGAAGTTCCTGTTGCGGATTTCCTGTGGTACTCTGCAGCTAGACCTTGTAGCAGAAATTGTTTTGATCGTGCAGAAATTGCCCGTGTGATGAATGCAGCTGGCAGGAGACGAGATGCCTTACCGCAGGTTAGTTGTCTACACTTTGAGATGAAAAGTTATAATTAACTCAGCTTCTAAAGCCAGAACAGTAACAATGAAAATGGCCCCCCTCTTTAGTAAGGTTATATGAGCAAAAGCCTGAACCGAAATATGTTATCCTATTCTTGCTGCAGTCGAACATATATATTGAATCATTAAACAGATACTCTCGGCTAACTGAGTTTGTCAGGCTTTAAATGATATGGTACTTGAAATTATTAGATGGTTAATAACTAAAACATCATTTATGTATTACAAGATCTTGCAAGTACCTCCTGCTGCCTGAGTTCTTCAGAATTGGGTTTTCATAGTAGCTTGTATGTTAAAGAAAATTTAAGAAATGATGAAACTAAAGAACTTGCTTCTTTACCCCACAAGCTTGTCAGATGAGATTTGACCAAACCCAATAGAATACAGTACTTTTCAGTCTGAGGGAAAATATACAAATTGACCAAACCTCTTATACATGTTACAGAATTCTTAGCGTCTGTTTGCACAGACTTATTTAGGTGCTTTTAAGCCAAAATAACTTTGAAGTAGTTTTGAAGTGTTTGGGTAAAGTTAAAAAGTGCTTATAAGCACTTATGTTTAATGCAAAATGACAAAAATAAGTCAAAAGCCATACATTAGAAATCCTAACTTATGGTTTTTGGCTTATGAGTAATAACACAAAAGCCCATCCAAATGGGCTCTTAATCCAAGACTTCCATACCACATTTGTAGAGAATACTTCTACTTGAAGATTTGTGAACGAGATAAACAATAAGACAAATGAGAGAACTTAGACAAATCACTTTGAGTACAGAAGTCTGCTGGTAGGAATTCCTCAAGTTTGAAGAGACTTATGTCTAATGAAGGACCTAAGATCATCTGGCAGTAGGGTCCCACTATAACAACAACAACATACCCAGTGAAATCCCACAAGTGGGGTCTGGGGAGGGTAAAATTGTACGCAAACCTTACCACTACCTCATAGAGATAGAGAGGCTGTTTCGGAAGACCCTGTAGGGTCCCATTCTCAGTTAGTAAACAAATGGGAATCTTATCTCTACCTTATCTTGATATTGTTCAACATAACGTTTCCCTCCTATCTCCAGCAATGACTTTGTGTGGTATATTCAGTATGTGAAGGATATCCTATAATATTAAACAGTGCTATATTCTCTATATGAGGTTGTTGTTCATGATTATGACCAATTAATGAATTGAAAATTCTGCATCAGTTCATTCTGGCCATGTCCAATGCTCTCTCCTTGGCTGGTTTATCAAATTCCATAAGATCCTATCTAGCTTGCCTTGTCTCTGGTCCCATATGCATTTAGATCTTTCTCACTTATCAAATGAATTCCATTTGCAAATGGAGCTTTTAGTACTGTGGGGAAGTTGTTCCTCCGATTGAGTCATTACCCTTCCATAGATATGCAATAATCATGTTTCTACTGAAGCACTACCTAGTTCCTCTCATGCGCATCACATCTACTTTATTTTTTTTAATGACTGTTCTGCTAGGGTTAGCTTGTGCAAACCTCAACTATTCCACAGGTACCTGCTATTTTCCCACCAACACCGGGTGAATCTGACTATCAGGACTAGGCATAGGAAAAAATAACCCAGTGTTTTTGTTTCTACTGGGATTTGAACCCTAGCGTCCAAGGTTTTCATCACTTCATTGACCACTCTTCTTCACCATTGGGTGCTCGCGTCTACTTCATTTTTAAAACCATCTCTCCAAAAGGAATAACTTTCATATTACAACCCACACATTGTATAATCAGAGTCTTGCACTGATGGACTTTATACCATTTACCACAACCTTGACCCCTGAATGGTGTGCTAAAGGTCCTTAGATGCAATTTCATTTGTTCTATCTGCTATAGTGAATTGAATTTGTTGTCTCTGCGCTTTTATTAGTAAGGTACTTTCTTTTCTTTGGCAAATATCTGTCATACCTTCACCTCAATGGTAAATTAGATTCCACAGATCTTTTCCGTGGAAAATAATTGTTTGAAGTGACTCTTCATAAATTTTCTATTCCATTTTGTTGACATGGCTTCCCTGAGCATTTTATGTACTCATAAAATAGGAGGTGTTCAATGGAAGATCTCTTTCTGCAAACACATCAAATAATTTCAGAAGTAGAGGGTTACAATCCAGTACTGAGTTATTCAACTTTTCTTTTATCCTAAAAAAAAAGTTGCATAACTCAGTAACGGATGACCACTCTCCTGTATGCTGATTGCTGTTATCGGACCAATAAAGGTGCAGCACCCTGTTACTTTCCTACTCTAGAATGAAGTTTGAGCTGGGATAATGATGTCTGTTTACCATTCTTTTGGGTCCCAAAAGCATCAGCAGAAAGGGGCTTCCCCTTTTAATTTATGAATGACACAGATTGTGTCTTCCCAGATGTAAAATATCACACTTCATATTTGTGGAGAGTAATTGAGATAAAATTGAACTAAGCAGGACAAGGAACTGATTTAATACTTCATTCTTAAAACACGTAATTTTTTAATTTGTATTTGAATCAAATTGCACTTTTTTATAACCAAAAATATCCTCTGTTCTACTTTTCTCTACTTAAATACTGGACTTGGTTCATTAGTCAGTATTCGATCTCGTGACATGCCCTTAACACATATCTGTCTCTTATAATTCCTTTCAACTGAGCCAAGAGCTATAACACTTTTTGGCAGGGTTTCAGTGATATTGTAGACTCATGGATCCTGTAGCTATGCTGCTAACATCTATGGACTACATATTCATCTTCCTGTTATCCTAGTGTCCCATCTGTTGCAGTTAATTGACACTTCGTAGCAGAAAGATTGAAGTTGTTACTATCTTTGGCTTGACATTTCAATTAAGTTACACTGGTTGCAATTTGAGAGTATATGATACAGCAGCTGTTGGAAAATGATTATGCATTAGTAATTGTGCATATTATTTTGAGTTGTGCTCTGAGGAACTTGATCTCATAACGTTAACATGTTACCTTTTTCAGGACCTTCAAAATGGACTAGATCTTGGTTTGGTATCCCCAGAAGTGCTGCAGAACTTTTTTGATCTAGAGCAATATCCTTTCATTTCAGAGTTAACAGACCGCTTTCAGGTGTGCTATGACCAACATCTATTCTTAAACTACCCATTCACCAACAGAAGGAGAAAAGAGAATGAACAAAGAAAAAATAAAGAAAAAGGACATTGATCTTTTGTACTTTGTTTTTTTGTTTTATGCTTGTACTGGCATATAAAGAAAATGCTAAGTTGTTTGTAGTTGAAAAGGAGCTTGTTGTGATGCAGGGTTTTAGAGAGAGATTGTTGGCTGATCCTAAATTTCTACATCGATTAGCTATTGAAGAATCTATATCAATAACAACTACTCTGTTGGCACAGTATGAGAAGCGTAAAGAGAATTTTTTTGAAGAGATTGATTATGTTATTACAGACACTATTAGGGGTACAGTTGTGGATTTTTTCACTGTGTGGCTTCCTGCTCCAACAATTTCTTTCTTGTCCATTGCTGATGATGGCGATGCATCTGAGAGCATGGGAGCATTGAAAGATCTACTGGGTTCCATCCCGGATAATGCTTTTCAGAAAAGTCTTATTGGAAAGGACTGGAATGTGAGTCACAGAGTTGCGTCTGTGCTTGTTGGTGGACTTAAATTGGCCGGTGTAGGATTTATTTCTAGCATAGGGGCAGTGGCTTCATCAAATGTCTTGTATGCAGTGCGCAAAGCATTAAATCCAACCTTAACTACTGTCCAAAAGAACAAGCGATCTCCAATATTGAAAACGGCGCTTGTGTATTCATCATTTCTTGGTATATCTGCAAATCTGCGTTATCAGGTAACATCATCATATACTTCACAGTTGAATTTTTTAACCATTTTGCATTCAAATCCAAGATGATGATCTTCTATTTTCATTGGTGTCTTGCATAAACATGGACTGTGCCAGTATATTTTTGAACCATATTTTGGTAATGTAGCAGCTGGTTTTATTGGGCACTGTGCTGCCATCTCTAGCTCCTGCAAATTTTAAGGATTTTTCTGGATGATGTTCCTGCCATAATCATGAAATTGGATTTCGCTGTCATTTTTTTCCCCCCAAAATAGACCCTTAATCGAGGGTTTATATACCTTTCAAGTATGAGAAAAAGGCCAGCATCAATTACAATGAACTTATTCTGGTGTTTCATGGATCTTGTGAAAGTCTGATTGTTGATCAATTTGGACCCTTCATCTTTCCTATTGTAATATGTTTGAGACAAGCTTTTGCTGAAAACATTATAGTAGCAGTTACCTTAGAAACACCTATCTGACTATGGTTTCCTTAACTTTCTATTAAGGTGTTTTGAGATTCAACTGAAAACAATAATATTCATGAAATGCAGGTTATTGCAGGATTAGTAGAGCACCGAATTGCAGATCAATTTTCTGACCAAACATTACTTGTAAATATGCTGTCTTTTGTTGTTCGAACGATCAACTCCTATTGGGGAACCCAGGTTAGATACGGTCTGAAATTCTTTGAAGTTCATTTTTTTTTTCCTTTTCCTTTTTTTTGCAACCAACCAACCATAAACTTCTTTCATGAGTATCCCAGTAAACAGTCATAAATGTTCATGATAGTGGATCTAAAAGATAAATATTTGTGAGGGTCTCAGCAGGGTAATAGGTGTATCTCTATCATTCAAATTATGGATATTTGACATTATATAATGATGAAAATGATACAATCTTTCCAAACATTTTATTCATTTAAACAATATCGTATGGTATGATAAATACAACACAGTGCAATACAAAACATTACAACCATCCAAACAAAGTGTTACAAACTTTCCCTCCACCATGATCTCTTGTTTTACTAACCATTTATCCACGTATCATCTCATTGTTGATAAGAAATTTTTCTATTTGCTGATGATTAGTACTTCTGTATCTCTTCTTCCGCAGCAATGGATCGACCTTGCACGGCTTACAGGATTGCAGGCTAGGAAGAGTGAACAAGTTTCTGATCCTAGGAAGAGTGAACAAGTTTCTGATCTCGCTCCAGATTCTGCAAATCCTGCTGCAGTTGGTTGCAATACACCAGAAGATACCAATACTGATGAAATCAACAGTCAATAGTAACACTTGCATTTGTCTTCTCTATTTTCAAGCATAACTTGTTAGCAGCAGTTTTGATTCTCTTGCTATATATCATTCACTTTTTAGCCTGTCAATATACACAGTTGAATTTTGCCACACGTCCAATAAATCTGTTATTCAGACACTCAGATCTACTTTACCACATTGCAGCACTGGTTAACGATAACGAATACAACATTGCACTAGATGCTCCTCGTATCCCATAGTTTTGAACACTCAAAATTGGCGTTAGTTGCTACAGACGGTTTGATAAACTATAAGAATCAACATGTTTATTGTCAGTTTTAACAAGATGCGGTACACTTTAAAGTGCACTGTCAAAATTAATTATTTTTTGGCATCATCTTAAGTATGTCAAACAACAAAAAGATCATGTTAATCATAAATGGTACGAGGAATGAAACACTTTTACTGTCGATTCGTAACAATATGCCTGTATTTTTCGGAGCTAAATTGTACAGATTGATTCCTTGTGATGTGTCTAGTTAAAAATTGCAAAACAAATATCATGATACAATCAATGAAACATTACAGGACCTAGAAAGTATGATTCATTAGTGTTCTTCAGCAGTTGTTAGAAGTTAGATATGATAGGACCCTGAAGCTCCTTTGATCTCTCTTGAAGTTTCTCTTTAGTTTTCTCCAATGCTACTTCTAAGTTTTTCATCTGCACCATCTTTCTGTGGTCAGTTTTCCTTCTCCTTTGTTTATACCAAGAAACTCTGATTCAGTTGCAGAATACGAAAAGAGAAATATGATACCTGTTGCCTGGCAAACCTATTGTGGATGAATAGCCCGCTGAACAGATCAAAACTATCTTTAACTGAGCTCTCCTTCTGCATGTTGTCCAATTTTAGTGCGTAATAAAAATTCGATGCTTAAATCTTCTACAAATGCAATATACAAAAATAAATAAATCTCTATGAAGTCAATGCTGCATAATTACCACTTGAACAAGTTTCTGAAATCCCTTTGTGTCTATGGGCGTGGGTTCAACCTCCATTTCCGACAAGATCCTGCAAAGTGAAGAAGATGAATACTGTGGTAGACTTGTAATCTTAGTCGCAGGTGACGTAAATTACCTGCCGATTGTGTGAGTAAGAAATTGACTTTGAGCAGCCAATCTATCATGTTCTTCACAAGTCATTTCTAGCATCTTGCAACCCTGTAATGGAGGATTAGTGCATTGTTTAGATGGGAAAGAAATATACGGATGTGCACTACTTTCTTACCTCACTTGAGAAGATGTGCAGAAAGCTAGAACACACGGATTGATCTCTAATTCGAACCATGTCGTACATAAAAGTCAAGTCTGTCCATCCATCCTTGCCACTTTCTGGTCCAAACATAGGGTGTGTACACAGCAAATCGCATTCCTCAGGAAGTATCTTTCAAACACATGGTATGCAAATAAATATATATATATATATATATATATTGCTATTAGGGACCTCAACCAATTTAATTATGAATATATGAAAGAGTAGTATGTGAATTGCATACTCGCAAAAGGACATCTTTTGGGTGTTCTTTAACAGAAAGGACATCAACAAAAAGTGTAGGCCGCTTGAGACAATGGAATGGTAGGGACTCCACAACTTGGGATAGAGACAGGATAGACGTGCTAATCATTATGACTTCATTGTCCGATTCAAGGAACGCATCCATATCCCTGCCAATAATAACTGCTATTTAATTTTGAGCTACCAAGTATCAAAAAAGTAGTCTGCATATACACACATACCTGAAGAACATGATGCCCAAATTTGTGCAGAGCTTTGAATAATCTGATCTTGAAGTTACGTTGATAAAGTGGCCTTGTTTGATCATGGTTTTGGCCAAAAACTGCGCGAAAGGACCAAATCCAATTATGCCGATTCGGAAAGTTTTATGTTGAGACATGGGTGCCAAAGAAAAGAGATAAAGAGCGGCAAAGGCAAGGGAGAAGATGTAGCTGATGATGTGTGGTATTATCTATCTGACAGACGTGGCACCTTTCATTTATATCCCCCCCGCCAAAAAAAAAAAGAAAAAAAAGAAAGAAGAAGCGGTCTCAAAACTGACAAGCAGACGCGGTAACGCGATTACAAGTCTAAAACGGAAGCCAATACACTTCGCTTTCACCTTCTGTCGCTGACTACCATTTTTGGATATTTAATAGTGATTATACTCTATATTTATATCTATCTATTTATTTATAAATATATTCATATCTATATATATTATATTAAAAATACAAAATTTTTTTATCCTTCATTAAAATATTTTACTTTAGATAAAATCATATTTTCATCATTTTTCTTTAAATTATTATTTAAGTATATTTATAATATTGACTTTTAAAATATATATAAAAAAAGTAATAAAATAAGAACTTCTAACTGTGGAAAGACTCTTCAACACTTGGTTGTTTCTTTGTAGACCAAGATATTAGATTATTACCAAGAAAAATACAAAACACAGAAGTAGAACGACGAGTTGTTGTGCATCCCGCCCAACTAGAATTAGAGAAAAGAGTTAAGGAATTACATGAATTTTTGTAGAACTACAACCCGTAATCAGAAGTTTCTTTCAGATAACCGAAGATCCGCTTAACAACTTGAAGGTGACTAAGGCGAGGTTGACGCAGAAATTGTGAGGCCATATTTACAGCATATTGTATATTTGGTCTTGTGAAGGATACATATTGAAGATTGCCGACCATTTTGCGATACAGAGAAGGATCATCAAGAAGTTGGGTATCCACAGAATGTCAATCATGCTTATTGTAAACAGGAGTGGACAGGTTTAACGTCGGCCAAATCAAAATGGTGCAATATATATTTTCGTTGTAGTAGATGAACCCCAGTAGTATTGCGAACTATCTCCATGCCTAAAAAGTAATGCAGGGAACCAAGATCTTTCATTGCAAATTTAAATTTCATGGATGTTATAAATTCAGAAACAAGCTGCCTTGAGGATCCAAAAACAACAATGTTGTCAGCATAAATACGAAGTATCAGAATAGCATTGTCCTGATAAAAAATGAACATGCTGTGATCGGAGGCAGATTGCTTAAAACCAAGGTCCAAAAGAGAAGTTGCAAGTGGAGTAAACCATGCTCTAGGCGATTGTTTCAACCCATAAATGACACAACTTAGCTTACACACATGTTGTGGATAATCAGAATGTTCGAAACCTTTGGGTTGTCGCATGTAAACAGCTTCATTTAGCTCACCATGGAAAAAGACATTAGACACATCCAATTGATGCGTACACCAATTATTAAAAAGAGCCAGCGATAACACTAGACGAATAGTGCTTAATTTGATCACAGGAGCAAAAGTTTTGGTATAATCTATACTGGGTTTTTAAGAGAAGCCCTATGCAACCAAATGAGCTTTGAAGAGATCTATAGAACCAGTAGGATTATACTTAATCGGATATACCCATTTCCTATTATATTCACATTAGGAGGCAAAGGAACTAATGTCCATGTAATGATTTTGGACAAGAGCATTAAACTCTTCACTCATTGCATTAAGCCACCTCAAGTCTTTGGATGCTTATGTAAAGCATGCGAAAACAGAGATATTCAGGGAGAGAAAAACACGAGGTTTGAGCAACCTAGTCATCGAACGAGTAATCATGCCAGGAGCATGGTTATCAAGCTGATTAGAAGTTAAAGCTGGAGAAGAAATTAAAGAAGAAGGAGATAAGGATTGTGCATCTAGAGAAGAAACGGAGGTTGATACATCAGAGCTTGAATTATGCATGACAGAATTTGTAGTGCACGAGAAATATGTTGCTGATTTTGTCAGGATAAGGATGGAGGAGCAGATAGAAGACGTGATTAGTTACATGAGCAGATAGTGGAGATAAAATAGGAGAACTACGCACAACATGTACGTGGTTAGTTGGTGGAGAGAAGTGATTATTTGAACATGAGGAAGTTAGAGTCTTGGGAGAAGTTACAGAGATAGAAGGGGAAGAAGCTATATCCGATAAGGAGATAAAATCAAAATTAGTAGTTCAGGGAGGACATATATCAGGCAAATGAATTGGAGAAAATTTAGGAGAGGTAGTTCGTGAGGAAGGAACTACAAGAGTACTAGTCTTAGTTGGAAACATGGAATTATACGAAAAAAAGGATTCATTAAAATATACGTGACATGATAGAATTATTCGGTTAGTGGATGGATCCAAACATTTAAATCCTTTGTGGTGCGCACATTGAATCCACAAATGATACTCATTATGAGTTGATGATGGGAATGAAATTGTCACGCCTCGAGAGGATACCCTTGGCGTGGCCAACACTTGAAAAGAAATACACCAAGAAAAAAAACAAGATATAGAGCGTGGTTGAAACTTGTGAGCAAACGAATATGCAACATAAGGATAACATAAACACCCAAAGATCTTAATTAAATTGTAATTAGGTGATTTACCATACAATTTTTCATAAGGTGAGAAAAAATTAAGAAAAGAAAGAGTAATATTAATTAAATGAACGCCAAATAGAGAAACGTTTGCCGAAAATGAATAAGGCAATGGGGCTTGAAAGAGAAGATACTGGATCATATTATTAACATGGCGATGCTTTTATTTTTTCTGCATAACCATTCTAAGCAGAGGTAGATGGAACGAGAAACGATAAATAATGTCATGCTCACTAAAAAGGAGAAAAAGAGAATTATTATACTCTTTGCCACCATCCGATTGAAAATAAGAAATAAAAGAATTAAAAACATTTGAGACCATGTTATAGAATTTTTTAAATTTATCAAATGCCTTTGACTTGTTGCGCATTCAATAAATCCAAGAGTACTTAGCATAGTCATCCAAAAATAAAATATAATAATAAAAACTAAATTTGAAGGGAAAGGAGCTTGCCACACATCAGAATGAATTAATACAAAAGGAGTAGTTGCAATATTATGAGGAGGAAAATGTAACTTAGATTGTTTTCCTAGAGGACAAAAACACAATCAAAATTTGTAGAAGAGGAATTACAATGAATGAAGCTCCTACGAACTAAAGCTTCAAGAGAACACATTTCCTCGATGGCCTAAACACCGGTGCCAAAGATATGTAGGTGAGACGACACTTGAGAGAGCAACATAAGATGAGCGGCAAGAGGTCGTGCAAACAGGATAGAGAAAGCCATTATTATCACAATAGAGCAGGACTTGCTTGGTCTTCTTGTCCTTAATAAAAAAATCAGAGTCATTGAAATGAATGAAACAATTATTGTCAATACACAAGTGGTGAACAAACATATTTTTTCGAAGAGAAGGAATGTGTAAAACATCATTTAATCGAAGAGGCTTAGAAGATGTTGGAAGAAAAGAAGTGCCAATAGATAAAAAGGAAGAAGGTTACCATTGCCAATCATCATCTGTGACAAACCACTGTAAGGAGACGAAGAAGATAAAAGTGAGGGATTTTTCATCATATCCGCAGAAGCACCAAAATCAGGATACCATATCGATGATTGTACCTCCCCCAAATTAATAGCAACAAATGATTTTGGTAGTAAATTAGGAACATAAGAATGATTGAAACGCTCCAAAGTAGTGTGATTAAAGTGGAAACAGATTTGACATTGTTTAGTCAAGGTGAAAGGGGGTTGCTCAAGAATGCCATCATCGGAAGAGGAAGGGCGAAAAGGTGGTTGATAACCAACCCATTAAGGAGAAAATTTTGAGCACGAGGAGTATTGATGTAAACATCTACCTCAATTTGATCTACTACGACCACGTCCATTATGGAATCCTTTTGGGCATTGATTAGCATGAGTGAATATGGTAGATTGAGGTTGAGAAGGTGGTAGGGATGGAGCAGAAGCCACTAAAGCAGTGTGAGAAGTATAATCCTATTTGTCAATCGCATTAATATGCACTTCTTCAGTAAGTAACAATGGATGCAAAGCTAGGAAGAATAGAAGTGTGTTTGTTGCATTCAAACCAGATACAAGCATACGATAAGAAGGTAGGAGTCCCTACAAAGGTTGAGCCTAAATCAACATAAATAACTAGTTTTCTAACTGCTTTAAGTGCACAAACAATGCAGTTATTGGAGATAATCCTCCATAGAAAGGGAGCCTTTTTAAAAATTCTGAAAATTTGATTTCAGATGAATTGACCAAGATGAAACCTGATCTAGGTAAATGGATGCAAGAACATCCCATGCCTGCTTAGAAGAGTCAAAAGCATAGTTGAGAAGTGAATCAAGAACTGGAGGGGAGAGAGTAGTATTAATCCAACTTAGAGTTATGGTGTCACATTGAATCCACAAATGATACTCATTATGAGTTGATGATGGGAATGAAATTGTCACGCCTCGAGAGGATACCCTTGGCGTGGCCAACACTTGAAAAACTATTACTAATTCCCCAAGAGAACCACTTGGCCTCATCGTCACATTAACTCGATAGCAAAAGAAAGAACTCACAATATAAAGACCTCATGTGCAGAAATAAAGTAACATATATAACTTTGTTGTATCATAGTTCGAAATGAAATAGGTTTAGATACATCAATACTTAATACTCCCTACTCATGGTCTATGAAGTCTTTGCTCAACAATCTAGATGGTGTCATGATAGGCTATAAACAACCCAAATCAAAGAAAGAAAGAATATACTAAATCAACTCATAAGATAAGGAGCTCCTCCAAAAAGCAAAGAGGCTTCACCAACTCTGGAAGTGTATTGATCTGGACCTCAACAATGCACATGCTGAAGTCCTCTATCACTTATATTTGTATCATAAAAAGATGCAGGTCCAAATGGACGTCAGTACATGGAATATATTGGTACATAAAATAGCTCAAGAAAGTAAAACTCAACTCACTCATCTTGACTCAATAACTAATGCTCAGTTCAGTACATGCAAGTTTGAAGTAAATCATGCTTTTCAAAATATACTCAGTAAAAATAGACTCAGTTTAAAATATCATGCTCAATTAATGTTTCTCAAGAGTTTCTCTTAAATGATATCCAATTCCACCTTTAGTTTGGTGATACACAACGAAGACGATGTCGTTGCCACGCCCGACCTAAACTTGCCAAGGAAAAGGGCAATCAACTCTCTCATGGATCCATAATAAATGTCTACTTGCGGGATAAAAGTCATCAAAACAAGCTGTACGACTATCCTACGCTGCCAATATATTTCTATGAGTTAAAGCAGATGTTTACTCGCTCCTCGCTTGGTGCTCGATACTCCTCCCAAGACTAAAACATGCTCAACTCATCAGTCAACTCAATCAATCAACTTAATTTTCAATGCTCGTTCAATCAACTCAAAACTCAACCTCATTTGGGTTATCTCATCTCAACTCAGTTTCTCATCAGCTTAGTCAATCAATGCAGACAATCAAACTCAACTAAAATTCAAACGGTCAATTAGACTCACTCAATTTGAATCATTATATGGTGCAAACAAAATGATCATATATAGAATTGTATGACTAAATGCGACATGCTTTTCATACTCAATCATACTCAAATTACTCAGCTTAGGTACTCAAACTCAACTCTGTATCATGCATAGAATTTCATAAAATCATGAAGTTTAGGGTTCATGCCATCAAGTATGAAATACATATGTAATTCTCATATCAATAATCATGCAATCCAACAATCATCCTATACATTATCACAAGGACTCAAAAGAATTACATAAAATTTGGTAATTGATTGGTAAAAATACAAAACCCAACTCATATTCTCAGAAATCGACTCAAGTAGAGGAATGTCCATATGAACGGAAATAGTTTCACACTTTGGTAAGCCTTACATACCTGGGAATAGAAGGAGCAATAAAACCTCAATCGATCCTTGCCCTTGAATTAGAAACCATAGCTTCTTCTTTTCTCCTCTAGTGCTCTCCAGAACCTTTGAATGAAGAAAGATGAATAATACCCTTAGGGTTCTGTTCTAAGGCTTTATTCAAGCCTAAAATGACCAAGTGTTTAATGGAATAGGGATTGAAATGGATAAAAATACTCCTCATTAAAACTATTGTCCGAGTCAATGAGACCCCATCTATGAGTTAAAGATCATTCTATGGGTTGTAGATAGCCTCTCGTAAACCAAAGGGGTCCTGAAATTAACTCACTGGAATTTACTATGAAACCTCTCTTTACGCACCACAAAGCATTTTACGGGTCGTAAACTCCTCTTGTAAATACGAGGGTCTGGAAACTTGAGTTACTGGAATTTATCACGAAGCCTTCTCTAAGAGTCGTGACATGTTTTATGAGTCGTATACTATTTTGTATATATAAGCTTTAGACTTAGAAAATTTTGCCAAGTTATTTGAGGTTTTACGAGATCCATTCTACGAGTCATAAACAGGTCTATGAGTCGTAAATGGCTCTTGTAAACCTTTCTCTGTAATTTTTCTCATCCTATATCTCAGCAACCTCACCACATCCGCTCCAGATCAGGTAGAAAGAATTAGGGGAGTGTTACATTATCTCCCCCTTGAGATCATTCGTCCACGTTGGAATGTTTTAAGTATGTAACCATGCAACGTATCAATGAACATCATATATAATATCAATATGCATAGGCATGGTAATAAAATAAGGCGTCCTCGAATAAAGAGAATACTAGGGAATTAGGTCAAGGCATGAATCTCCCTATGGAATCTAATAATCAACTGGTTCTCACCTCACCCATACAATAAAAAAATCAAGAATTTTCAGCAAATAAAACAATCAAATAGTCAACAAATCACATCAATCCTCACTCGAACTCTCGAACTCTATCGTCTATCATATTGAGAATGAAAGGAGAACTCATGGAATAGAAATTTAAAGATTTAGAGGGAAACCGTTACCATCAACTCTCTCATCATCAACAAGCAGGAACAAATGAGGGTATTTGACCTTCATGTCCTTTTCTACCTCCCAAGTAGCCTCTTTTACAAATTAGTTCCTCTATAATACTTGGAGAGATGCAATTTTGTTGGTTCTTAACTTGTGAACCTGACAATCAAGGACTTGCACAAGAATCTCCTCATAACTCAGGCTGTCTTTCACTCTAATACTCTCGACAAGAACCAATTGTGGATCTCCCAATCACTTTTTGAGCACGTGTCCAACAACACCTCTAAACATAGAACTTAGTGGGGTCAAGACATATAACTGGGCTCACCCTCATAGTTAATAAGAAACATACATCAAGAAAAGAGAGTCTTAATACATAGCATAAGAGTGTTGTCATTGTCCCCGAAATAGAGGACTCACCAACTAGTTTGAGATAGATCGTACTAGCCACGTGGAGGATGATGATCAAGTAGGACTCTAGTTCCTGCACATCATGTAGGCATAGAGTATGCGTTAGTATGTTTGAATGTACTAAGTATGTAGGATGCGATGCAACAAGTGATAAACACCACAAACAAAATGCACAACATAGGAAATGAATAAACATATAGCAATATGATATGTATGAATGATTCTTGAAGTAAATTATGCTTATATAAAATATAATACATGTGTATAAAGAGACTATTATTAGTGAATATCCAAGGCCTACCACCCCCTTGGAGAGGCGAATGAGGTACAAACCCTTCAACATGGTTAATGAGGTACAAATCCCTCAACATGGTTCTCAAGGTACAAACCCCTCGACATATTTGCACAAGCCTACCACCTCTCGAGTGAGGAGATCGAGGTACAAGCCCTCATTATGGCTACCCGGGCCTACAACCTCTCGAGTGAGGCTTGGTCAATTCTCCACATTGTAGAGATTATATCATATATATACATTCCTTTCATCATCATATAGTCATTCAACTCATAAGACATGCATTGGGCCTTCAATTCCTCAAGAAACCATAACCAAACATTTTGTTAAATACTTGGCAGGTGTGTAGTGCTAGTATAAAACCATGCAATTCAAGAGTGGAATCATGCTAGAAAAGTTAGTGTAAAACCATCAACAGATACTTGGTAATACCCTCAAGCAATATACATTAAAATCCTTCATCAAATCACACAATAGATCTTAGATTCATAGCTCAAAACATGTAGAACAATCACAATTTCATGAAAACTCAACATAGCGTGCAGTGAATTCATAATAAGACCCATGAGTAAATCAGCTTTAAATCATAAATTTAAGGTAAAAAGGAAGCTTGGGCACCATGGGTGAAAGGACCTATTGGCTGAAACCCACATACCTTAGCTTTAGAGAATTCCTTGATGAAGATTTTAATGGAGACTTGAAGCTTGAGTGAAATCCTTAAGATCCGAAAGAGATTTGGACACTTGAATTTT